>JANUWF010000064.1:30000-46435 GCA_026120185.1 Voacanga thouarsii
GACTCTATATTTCATCTTCGGTGCCATTGCTGGAGTGATGGGCACATGCTTCTCAGTACTGATTCGTATGGAATTAGCACGACCCGGCGATCAAATTCTTGGTGGGAATCATCAACTTTATAATGTTTTAATAACGGCTCACGCCTTTTTAATGATCTTTTTTATGGTTATGCCGGCGATGATAGGTGGATCTGGTAATTGGTCTGTTCCGATTCTGATAGGGGCGCCTGACATGGCATTTCCACGATTAAATAATATTTCATTCTGGTTGTTGCCACCAAGTCTCTTGCTCCTATTAAGCTCAGCCTTAGTAGAAGTGGGTAGCGGAACTGGGTGGACGGTCTATCCGCCCTTAAGTGGTATTACCAGCCATTCTGGAGGAGCAGTTGATTCAGCAATTTCTAGTCTTCATCTATCTGGTATTTCATCCATTTTAGGTTCTATCAATTTTATAACAACCATCTTCAACATGCGTGGACCTGGAATGACTATGCATAGATCACCCCTATTTGTGTGGTCCGTTCTAGTGACAGCATTCCCACTTTTATTATCACTTCCGGTACTGGCAGGGGCAATTACCATGTTATTAACCGATCGAAACTTTAATACAACCTTTTCTGATCCCGCTGGAGGGGGAGACCCCATATTATACCAGCATCTCTTTCGGTTCTTCGGTTTTAAATGGCCCTTTTCAGATTCAAATCTGAATACGCATTGCGCTATATGCTGGGACTGTCTGCTTAATGGTACTCCTACTATGTTCATAAGTGGTTTTCTACCCCGATCTAGTAAAAATGGGGTATCTAAGACACAATCAGCAGGTAACCAACGACATAAAAGCAGTCTAGTAGGAACCTCAGAGACTACACGCGCAACAACTTATCCTAAATCCTTCTGTGAGTGGCTAGCTGGAATTATCGATGGTGATGGAAGTATTCAAGTTAGTAAAAAAGGATATACTTCTCTTGAAATTACTATGGGACTTGAAGATCTACCACTACTACGATATATCCAACATATGCTTGGTGGAAGTATTAAAATGCGAGCAGGTGCTAAAGCTTATCGTTATCGACTACATAATCAACTTGGTATGATTAAACTAATGAATTGTATAAATGGTCATATTCGACATTCCGCACGACTACTTCAACTACATCGTGTCTGTCAAGTACTGGATATCCCCGTAATTCTACCTATTACACTAGATGCTCAATCAAATTGGTTTGCAGGATTCTTTGATGCTGATGGTACTATTAGTATAGCTATGAAGCATCGACTACCTCAACTAAGTATTCGAGTAACTAATAAACTTCTACAAGATGTAGAGTCTTATAAGGTAGTATTTGGAGGAAATATCTACTTTGATAGTAGTCAAAATGGTTACTATCAATGGTCTGTACAAAGTCGAAAAGATGTTATCATGATGCTAGATTACTTTAAATCAAATACCTTCCGAAGTCATAAATCACGACGATTCTTCCTTATTGAGGAATATTACAGTCTTTACGATCTCAAAGCATTTAAACCTGACAGTATTCACCATAAAGCATGGCTAGCTTTCCTAGACAAATGGAATAAGTTGATGATATAGTCCACCTTTCTTCTATTCATCCGCTTATATTAGTAGAAGAGAGAAGCACCCTGAAGTTTACATCCTCATTCTGCCTGGATCCGGTATCATAAGTCATATCGTTTCGACTTTTTCGGGAAAACCGGTCTTCGGGTATCTAGGCATGGTTTATGCCATGATCAGTATAGGTGTTCTTGGATTTCTTGTTTGGGCTCATCATATGTTTACTGTGGGCTTAGACGTTGATACCCGGGCCTACTTCACCGCAGCTACCATGATCATAGCTGTCCCCACTGGAATAAAAATCTTTAGTTGGATCGCTACCATGTGGGGGGGTTCGATACAATACAAAACACCCATGTTATTTGCTGTAGGGTTCATCTTTTTGTTTACCATAGGAGGACTCACTGGAATAGTTCTGGCAAATTCTGGGCTAGACATTGCTCTACATGATACTTATTATGTGGTTGCACATTTCCATTATGTACTTTCTATGGGAGCCGTTTTTGCTTTATTTGCAGGATTTCACTATTGGGTAGGTAAAATCTTTGGTCGGACATACCCTGAAACTTTAGGTCAAATCCATTTTTGGATAACTTTTTTCGGGGTTAATCTGACCTTCTTTCCCATGCATTTCTTAGGGCTTTCGGGTATGCCACGTCGCATTCCAGATTATCCAGATGCTTACGCTGGATGGAATGCCCTTAGCAGTTTTGGCTCTTATATATCCGTAGTTGGGATTTGTCGTTTCTTCGTGGTCGTAACAATCACTTCAAGCAGTGGAAAGAACAAAAGATGTGCTCCAAGTCCTTGGGCTCTTGAACAGAATCCAACCACACCGGAATGGATGGTACAAAGTCCTCCAGCTTTTCATACTTTTGGAGAACTTCCAGCTATCAAGGAGACGAAAAGCTATGTGAAGTAAAAGAAGAAAAGGTCGCCGATTGCTACTAAGAACCTAACAGAACTTGAAGAACTTTTCAAAATGTGGGTAGAGAATCCTGCAATCCATAGTCCCATATGGTCTCTAAGCAATCCTCCTCTTCCGCCGGGTCCTGGGTTACCCTTTGAGGCGCCATCCGTGTCCAGCTTTTATCCATCCAACGTCTGGCGGTTTCCATTTTACCATTTTGATGCATCATTGTCGAACTGGTGAGGTAGATGGTGATAGGAAATGGTATTCGGCAGCTTCGGCAATGATTGTGGTAGGGTCAAATTTTCGCTCATATTTTGTCTTTTTTTTAGAAATATAAATGCCTTTGAAACCAAAGGTGCCAGCATGTGAAGGTGAACAATGTCTTCCATGGGATTTGATTGGTGTGCGCTGTCTGATTGAGACAGTTGGTTTTGAGCCAAGTGAGGATATCCTATGGGGGTTGGGTGAAAGCGAAATGGAGTTGACTCCATATAGTTTTACCTTTTGTGCAGTCTCGAACCACATGGAGAACAGTTTACGTTTCGAAAGGACAGTGAGCACAGAAATTTTCAGCTAGAATGTGTATGTGGTGCAGATGACTCTTTGTTGTAAGACGATTATGAGCAACAGAGCCATAGGAAGTATTTTAGTTTGTTAAGAGTGGGGGTGGCCAGCGATGGTCTTGACAGTTTGGAACTGGAAAAAGTTTTGTTCATGTTCAATGGTTGTGGCTAGTGCATATGCAGATTTTGTGATGAATATTCCTGAAAAAGTGAAGGGGTCAGTTTCAAAATTAGTTTTTCAGTGAAGAGTTCATGCTAATTGTATCAGTAGCTGTCCATTCATTCCATTCGATCGATCTGACCCTGCGCGAAGTCCAATCATTGCGAGTGCAAGCCAAGCCCTTTTAACCAATATCCAACCAAGCCAGTTCCTTTTCTTCGGTCAGTCATTCTGTCGGTTTGCTGCCTCTAGTAGAGGAAACCATACCGAAAGAACCTTACTTTACAGAAGGTCTCATAAATGCTTGTTTAATGTCCCAGCTTCGCATGTCCTTAGGACGACATCTTCTTTTGAATTAGGTTCTTCTCTATGCTAATTACTGATTGAGTTGGAAAAGTTTCTGGATATGCCTTGCTTCTGAGCTAACTGTGCAACTAAAGCTTTAAGCAACACAACTACTGATGTAGATGAGCATGGCTAAAATAGCTATTATGATGTGATAAACCTTTTCTACATTAATCACAGGTTAGCTACAGTCTTTTCATTTTGATTGAGTAGGTGGTAAGCTAAAGCGAAGGACCTCTATGAATGCAGTGAGGTGAGCTTGATGATTGCGCTACTGGGAGATCGGAATAACGTAAATAGAGCCGTCTTCACTAGTCGCGAATAAGCATACTGGCATCGTCTGTGCGGAAACAAATAAAACCGATATTCCGAGGGAATCAGATACTGGCTAGGAATCGAGCTTTGATGCTCAAAAAAAAGTGCTTTCTTTTACAATCGTCATTCGTTCATAAAAGGAGGAAGATACTCTAGTTTTCATGGTGCTCGCGCGCTTACTATAAACTATGGTTTTCCCGTGTATTCCGTATTTATTGAGAATTCATTTTGCTTTCGAGAAGATAGGACTTGTAAGGATTTTTATGTAGAGGTGGTTGGATGGAGTTTGAAATGCTTCTTTATTTCGATCTTACTTCTTCCTTACATCAAGTCTCACGCTCAAGGCTTTTAGAGAAGACCTTTCTTAAGAGGTTATGAGTATACTTTAAGTCTTTTTTCTTCCTTCTTGTCCTTGCCCATTTTGGACGAGAATGGGAAAGATTGGTCTGCGTCGGTATACCATCTACTGGATTGATAACCAGCGTCTTGCTAAACTTTTTCTTGTATGACTTTGATAGAGCATTTGTGGACCTTTTTCCGAAGCTTCCCTATGCGAGATAGACCCATGAGGGTTTTTTGGCTCTACCTAGGGAATAATTTTATTTATAAAGGATCGAATCTCTATTGAAAGAGCTCGGTCTTTCGGGGAAACTAATCTGTATTCTAAAGGGGGGAAGGCATAATAGAATTTCCTTCCTTTTTTTGAGATAGATGTTAAGGAGCCCTTTCCCAGAGAATCTTTAAGGATAAGGATTAGCCCTGAAAATCTCACGTTTAGGGAATCAGATGAGGAATCACCAATATACGTACCTGAAGACGCATTCTAACGCTCTAAAAAGCCCTTACTTATGTACTTATGGCTTGTTCCTGAGTTCCAGATCAGATTGAGAGTTCAGACCATGAGAAATCCACTCCTCAAAGCTTGCCCGGGCCAAGGATGCGAGTTAAGCTCAAACATATGGGGTACTAGCTCTTGTTTTAAGCGCCTATGCCTATAAAATAGAGAAAGAGGATTTAGTGATCCACTTTAACAATCACATCTGGTGGTGGGACAGGGCTGGAAAACCTGACCTCGTAGTACAAATATATAGTATAGATTGGATTGGTAAACAAAGAGGGAGAGGAGTAGGGAACAGTTTCTTTTAAGTTCCACTAGCGGTCTGGAGCTGAAAACAGATCATAAAGAAAGGGAAGTCAAAGTCAAGTCAGACCGAGCTGGTTGAGCAGTGAAGTAAAGAAGGAACTAGAACAGGAAGGCACTTGAGACTTGCTGTAGAACTTTCACTTGAACCGGCACTAGCACTAGAAAGTGACACGATTCCCACTTTTGACATGTCAACAAGGTCTTATAGAAGACCTCCATTTAGATAGAATCCCTCTTAGCGGAATGAGTGGAAGAACTAAACTTATGGAATAAGGATGTTGGGGGATTCCTATGGGAATTTCTACAGGACAGTCGCATATCGGTGGAATCTCGCATATTGGCTGTATACCGCGTATCCGCTTTACAAACGGGAGTCGTTTGGACCATACCCCCTTCCGGCACAAGCAAAGAACCGAGGTCTGGAGTGCCCGGATCAGACTATTAAGAAAGGTAAGATGTTCGCGATTTCGAAGAAGTAGCATGTGCTCCGTTCTAGGCCGGCTCGCTTAGTCTTCAATACTCAATGGCTGCTAACGCCGCGACGAGGACGCGACGGGTTGCCTTCGGAGCGAAATTTCTATTATATTATAGAAAAATGATGTGCGCTAACACCTTCCAACGGTCTATCTGACTTCTGAAAAGATGCCATTTCACACCTCTATGATTGATTATGAAATCATCATTCGGATTTAGTAATGTGATCTTCAACCGGATTAATTAAGGCGGCTAGATCGACCCACTCTAACTCCAGCTAAACTTAATTACATAAAGTAAAATATAGTCAAGCCTCTTGTACCCATATAAGTGAGTGGGCAAAAACAATTACATTGGAAAATACCTGCTTCGGGAAGATAGCGAAGCCTGCCTTAGGCTAGCGACGTGTTCTCCGGTAAGAAAAAGCACGGGCGGGTACCTCCCTGACCCACTGAATACAACAAAAAGAAAGGGGAAGAACGTAACATAGAAAAAGTAGGCTGATCAAAATTCCTTTTGCCTTTAGTGCTTGGTAGGAGCAGCTGAGCATATGCTAGAATTAGAATCACGCGTAATGAAGCGCTTGTCTGTCAAGTGCCAAAGACTTTGACTGACTTTCAGGATAGAATTAAAGCAAGAAAAGAAAACGGGCCTTAGCCAATGGCTTGACCTGACCGGTGGGTCCTTACTGTCCAACTGATATTTTCCTTATGACTCTGACTGTGGTTTACCTGAGATTAGACCGATTCTCCTCCTGCTGCTCAACCAGCTCGTTCTGACCTGACTTTGACCGCTTTCTGATCGCTGGTCAATGAAAACCCTAGATCCTTAGCTCTATCCTTTGCTGGCTGGTTGCCCCACAGGGACTACTCCTTCCTCTTGCTCTCATCCTTATTTCCGACTCTTATGGCTGCTATAGGAAGCTAAAGGTTGGACTTACTCTAGCTAATGGAGATAATGGACTTAAAGGATGCAGCTAATCGGCCTTATTTAAAGAAAGGAAATAGAGTAAAGGCCGTACGATGTAGCTATATCGGCATACCGACGCGAGCCAAAGAGCAAATCCCGCCGTATAGAACGAAAATAGGTTGGGGAGACGGGGACCCATACTCCAATTCCGAGGCAAGCCTAACCATATACGAATTGGTACCTTCGCTTCGATAGAATATCCGAGTGGTAGGGCTAGAGGCAGACGATCTATCCCTTGCCCGAGATGAGAGATTGGCAATAAGAGTAAGAGGGGCCTAGCCTCAGTCCTTAGATCAGAGCAAGCAGGTCTGGTGCGCATAGCTGTTCTGGTGTGCATGTGGCACGTTCGAAAATTCTTTAGAAGACTCCCTTAGTCTCTTTCCTGTGCTATCAAGAAGAAGGAATAGCCTTTAAAGCAGTGCTTGTTTTCAAGGAGTACTTGGTTTATCGCTTCGCTTGCTACTAGCTTCCGCCCTTTCTCTTTTCTTTAGAAAGGTCCTTAACGGCTTCTAGAAAGAAGGCTTCTATAACTACTATGAAAAGCATCGAAAGAGACTTCTTTATCTACATCATTATCAATGGCACATCACATTTGCTATCTATGAAGGTAAGCTCCGCCGCATTCTATTCTCATTCTAAAGTAAGGCCAAGGACTATTTATTCCCCCATTGAATCGAGACTGACAATGAGATCAACAGAAAGAAAAAGAAAAGAAAACCAGGCTAATAAAGATAAAGACGCCCCCTTGTTCAATACCCGAACTCTAGTAAGTAGCTTATTCTGTCGAGAGGAACCATCCCTACCGGATCGGACATGTAACCTGTCTTCTCCGCTTGAGAGGGAAAGACGGCTGCTCTGTGAACAACCCTAGATGCTGCTCCTCTCCGATCTAAGTCCTCTCTCTAGTCAGAAATAGCGTTTTTTAATCAGGATGGATCGGCAGGCTTTCCAAACCTACTGGTCTCTTCCTCGAACCTAGCATTGCTGCCTGGCCCATCACCTTGATATGATGCACACTCGGTAAGGTCTTACCATTCCCGCTTCAATATCCATATTCTGGGAACCTCGGACGATAGCTTTCCCCCGATGAACCGCCTCAAGTCCTGTTTTAGTTTGATTGATTGAAGTTCCTTTCCAGGTCTAGTTCCATTTCCCTATCTTGTTTCCCTCTTTCTTCCTTCCAATCCCTTTCTTCGAGGTCAGGATTGAACTGAATTTCAATCGTACCTCTCTCCGTCTTGCTTGGGGATTTCCTTTTGGTTGAGGTCTCGTACCATAGCTAGGTAGCGTGGCTTTAGTAAGCGGCAGGGTAAATTTCCTTGAATTTTTCTATTACGAAACTCGCATCAAGTTCTGACTTTGTGTTTTTCCTTCATTCAGTTATTTCAGTTTCTCTTGTGCGTGTGAATTCGATTCTTGCTTCTGGCATTGCCTTTTTTTTAGTGTATTACGTCAGCCGCATCAAGGACGAAGCGAGTACTGACTTCGTTGATTGATTGCACCTCTTGCTTTTTCTTGGATCGTGTCAGAGCCCCGCCGGGAATCAATCTTTTGAGGTTCCTCCTTTCACCATTCCCCTAGCCTTTACTTTAATCTTCTTCGAATTCGAATAAAGACCAATTCCTTTGCCTTTCTCTTTTGTTACAGTTATTTCTTCGTCTGGGAAGAATCCCTAAACTCATGTTTCTCCTTGATAGGGTGTTCAGCAAGGTGTTTTGCTATCGCCCTTCCCTTAGTAGGCCATTTGCTTGATTCTTTTGAGAATATTCCCTAACGTTGGCTTTTGAGGAGCGAGTTGGCCAGTGATAGTACAGAGTAGGCTTCTTTCTGTCCGTAATCGGATATGAAGCTGCCGGTCAATCGGCCCCTTAGCTTGTGATTTCGGCGATAGCCAGGATCGGCGGTTTCGGGCTTGTATTGGTCGAAAGAATAAGAGCTCGGTTATCGGTTAGATGAAGGAAAAGGTCTCCTTACTATAGAAAGAATTAGGAAAAGGAAGGCCGCGCTTAGATCGTTCGGAAGAGTTTCCACGATCGGTTGATTTGGCTAATTCTAAACTGCTTGAGCCTATCCCGATCATAGGTACCAGCGGCTTTGTTAGGTCGATCTCTACACACACCCTGGCGTATCGGCCCCGAGTTGAAAAGAGTGCTATGGCGTGAAAGGATCCGATCTCTATTCTAGATTAGAATCGGGGAAGGCTAGGGCCAATGCTTTGCCAAAGATTGCAGTGGCTTATTGGCAGAGGAGAGAGAGGCCTTAGGTCTTATGTTATCAGTATTCGCCATTAAGCATTCCTTGCTCAGCTGAACTTACGGAAAACGCTCCAACCCATCCCAATTTTCTTGTTCCAATCGCTACTTCTCCATTCCCACCGGGTTCTGCCTTTTTCCCTTTGTTCTTTACATTCATGAATGGACTCCTTCTTCGAACCTTTTGGTATGTATTGCCCCCTTACTATGGCTCAGATCCACCAGACGAGAAACTAAATTCCGCACTGCTGCTGAGTCGTCGGACTTATCCACCAAGGGATTCGTGGAATTTCTGTGGATTGCGTTGGGGGAAATCTACCAAAGCTAGGCAGATAGATAGACTCCTTTCCCGCTGCTAAGGGAAAGCAAGAAAGAAAATCCAATTCTTGTTTTTTAACCAGCGCCCACTTTTGGGTATGCAGGTACTAAGAGTCCTCTCACTACCAACCAGCAGACATCATCTGGCTGGGTCTTGCCGGTATCAACAACGAGAAAGAAACAACCAAATGGAAACAGCAACTAACTATGGCTCTTGGCCCAGACAACGTCCTAGGCGTAGGGGAGATCGGAGCAAGAGGGAAGGCCTACACGACGTTGTTATTCCTGGGCTGTAGTAAGTAGATCGAGAGGTCGTTCCGCCCCTTGTCCCCAAATTTGGGTAATAAATTCTCTTTGAATCTTGCTCCAATCTGACCTAGCTGGCGAGCGATCCCAGTTCGCGACAGAGAACAAGACAGCAAGCGAGCGTACCTTTGTTCGCTTCTTCTCCACCAAGCACGGAAGTTTAAGGATAACTGTAGGTCGGTGGCTACCTAAGGAAACTCCGATTTGATCCGCCCCCGGCTGGGAGGCATCTATCTCATCCCGATCACAAGGAGAGGTTCACTATGATGGGGGTACTTATTTTTCCCTTCCGGAAAGAATGAAATGCATAGGGGACCATCCTTTTGTTGCGGCATGCTCCTCAGATTTACGGATTCGAAGGGGGCCTCAGGCCCTACTTAGTTGACTGACAATGACAAAGGCTTGCGAAACTAAGTAGCGCCTTTTCCTTTTTGTTTGAATAACCCATTCTCATTATCTTTCATAAGTCAAGTAGGCAAACCTATAGGTCCTTAGTAGCGTTGACAAAGAAGAAGAGTCGGTTAAAAGACAGCGAATCTTTTTATTTATATTATATCTTTTTTTATTATTAATTATATTATAGGCCAGCTTGACAAGCAACCCTTCCTCTTGATCTGAGGTGCGAAGAGAAAGATCTCTTTTTTATGACTTCCACTTATCGATCCCGGCCCAGAAAAGTGACTGACCAGGGCCCTATTGATGAATGAAAGAAAGGGTTTATGAGCCCTAGCCCTGTAAGCCCACACCTGTGTAGAGTATATCGTTCAACACCTGCGGCACAAACCCATTTTTGACCTATTGGTCCTAGTATCATAGGCGACCGAACGGCCGCCCCCTAATTACTAGACCAACCTGCTATAATAATTCCATAAACACCTAGCGAAGATATGGCAAACAAATAAAGTAGCCCTATGTTCGGATCTGACAATACCATACCATAATCAAAAGGTACAACGGCCCAAGCGACCAGACTTAACATAAATGTAGTCACTGGAGCCATTCTAAAAAGGGAGAAATTAGCACTACTTGGTGAAATAGGTTCTTTTAGAATCAATTTCAAACCATCTGCTATAGGTTGTAACAATCCAAACGATCCCACTACATCAGGACCCTTTCGACGTTGCACAAAAGCCATTACTTTACGTTCAGCTAGCACTAAAAAGGCTACTCCTAGTAGAAGTGGTAGAATTATTCCAAGTATTTCAGCTGGAACAGCTATGTACATTTTCGATTTTCTATTCACTCATGATCTGGCCTGGTCGACCCAATCATGATATTGAAGGATGGGACCTTTTCTCGAAAAACTTCGGATCTCGATAAGAGTTGAAGATGGTGCAACATCGAATCCTGTTACCTTACTTCGAATGGAATCTTAGCCCGCCTCACTTTCTTTACTGCATAAGGGCATAAGCGAAGTCAAGGGATTTCCGTCTAACTAGTGGCTGAGAGTAAGCAAGCTACCTTCATTCAACAGATTTGTGGTTGAGTTAATAACATGCTCTAGGTCGGGAATCTTTGATCTTCTCTTTTGCATTTCCGCTGCCTGCCTTATTTTTCGTGTCCGTCCGTATCGCAAAGCTGGTCGACGCCAGCTGTAATGGTTGAAAATAGGGGGCCCACCAAGACAAGACCCCCTCCCCCTAATAAAATAAAGCTTTTTTCGATAAAGCAAACAATTCGTTCCGACAACTTCGGATCAGATTAACCCCTTTGAATTAGCCGATCTTACAAGATCGATCGGGCGGGCTGGTTGGGAAGGGGTGATTAGCGGAGAAAAGAATTGCTGAGAGAGAGATTCTACTATTTGGTCAGGACGAATGAGTGGCTGTGAAGCATGCTCCTCCGGAGATTGACCCTTCCCCGAGTCAGTCCAGTCAGAAAGGGGAGGGCCCGCTGTCTAGACTGCATTTCGGGAGTTTGAACACCATCCCATTTCAACCAAAAATACAACCCTGTCAAAGACCTTAACGGCCTTCCTTCTTTATGAGTGGAAATCCAATCCCATTTTGTCTTTTTTTTTGCATAATGCATAATAAAAAGCAGCCAGCCGGTTATGTTATATATATTTTTTCTTCCTTTCCCGAAAGCCTAGAAGAAGGGGGACAAAGGAGTAGTAAGAATGGTTTTCCCTTCCTCGGTAAAGTCACTAACTCGATTTAGATCGCCTCTAGGTCCCAATAGACTTAATTAGTCCTTCTACCCCGCCAAGATGCGAAGCGCAATCGTTAAGTTAAACCGCTTTCTAGTTTTCGAGATGCGAAACTTTAATAGAGTGACCAAGAAGAATCGCCCGAAAGCAAGGGAAGGACAGTGTAACCATCTTATTATTAGTTAATCATAATAAGTGGAAAAGAGCAGTCGTAAGGCCTCCTAATAATGTAACGCCGACAAGAGATTGTGAAGAGGAGGACGAGACTGAATCATATAAATCTCGTAGTGAAGATGAGGAGGAAATAGAGTTAAGCCCTATGGCAAGAGGAGATAACATCATACACAAGTATGCCTCTATCAATGACTTTGACGGCAGCTCCCGCTAAAGCAATTGTAGCAGCGCGTGGATATCTTAACTAGGATTTTTCCTCTCATGGTCAATCAGTTCCTCGCCATGCCTTGCCCAGTCGTCACTATTTGATTCTTTCTTTTCTTCGGGATTTATTGTTCATCTCCCCTTAGAGTACCAGCCTTTATTCTGCATCGAGGAGCAGGGGGTTTAGGTTTTGTTTTGGTGCGAAGGTCTTAGGCATCTTTCGATGAGAAGGAAATAGTATATGGCCGGAAATCGTCTTCTCCTCCCTTGCGCGTGAGACCTCCTCCTCGTGGCGTGGGTTAGTGGGCTTCTCCCCATTCGACTTAGCTTTGACCAGGAAGCACTCTTTGGTCTTAATTCATTCCCCCTATCGGAAAGAGTGACATGCTTTACTCATTTCGTAGCAAGAGAAAGAGAGGCATGCCCGAGTGCTAGAAAAAAATAAAATATCGAGGTTTTAAACTGCATCGTAAAGCAAGATTTAACTTTATACAAAGATAAGAAGGGGTATAGGTGTTACCAACTTACCTTACTATATACAATGATAAAAAGGGCTTATATCACTATGTAGGAGAAAAACCACTATATACAAAGACTATAAGAGCCCTACTTCTACTAGAAACCCCCTACTATATACAAGAACAATAAGGGGTAATAAAATTCTTAACTCTATATTAGATATGGGGCTATCCCTTGTAAAGAGTTAGACAACAGAGACTCCTGCATTTAGATCGAAGGCTTAGGGCGGAAAGGTAAAGAATGACTTATCTAAAGAATCCATCTATGTTCTGAAGCCCACCTCAAAGTCCTCTCCTCGTATTGCTAGTACCTGGCACCTGTCCAATTATTGGGCTAGCTTGTGCAAGAACCACAGGCGTAGAAGGAAGGGAGAGAGAGCGCCGGGGAGCTCTCCACTTGATAGAAGAGCGAGGCATAGCGTCGTCAATGGTGCAAGGTCGATCCTAACCTCACTCCCAGATGCATCTCCCTCCGTGCTTCTTACAGTGCCATCAAAAAGCTGCCGTCACTAATGAGAAAGATGAGTTTTTTAGTTCTTTTCTTTTATAGGCAAAAACTATAAGCAGCTCAACGTGCGAAAAAAGCGCTCAAATCTGGCTTGTATAAGGGTTTCATTGCTTAGTCTAAGAAGCCAAGCCGAAACTAGCCTGCCGTTATTGGGCTTTCCCTTTCACCAGAGCTACTTGGGAAACTTCCACGAGCTTTGTTTCCTAGTAGGGTATCCTCTGTCTTCATGTTCACATCTTTTTCTGACTCTTTCATTGCGCCTTTCGCCTCTTCCATGAGGATGATCTACTGGATTCATTGCAACACCACGAACAACGGGGCGTCTGCCTAACCACTGGCTTTGTCCAGCTTAGAAAAGCTTACGTGCACCATGGTTGGGATTGAAAACTATACCATATAGTAGCTCGCCATCGAGAATCAATGAGTTTTTCAACACCCGAAGGTAGCCGCACAAGCCTAAGAGAGAGTATAGGGGGTGCTGGTTCCTTCATTATTTTAGTAAAAGTTCTTGCGGCTCGAGCCAGCTTTGCGCCTTGACCTGGATGACATTCAATATCATGTACCCATGTTCCTATACTACTATCGGCTAATGGTATGCAATTTCCTATTTGAAAATTTAGATCAAGTATCTCGTATCTATAAGCAGGGGGCGCGGCCAAGAAGCAGCCAGCTGACTGCCCCCTTCCTTACACTCGGCCTTTCTTCGCTGTGTGAACAAGGTCTTAGTATGTATGGGCAGGTCGCAATAAGTGGCTAGTCGAAGGTTTAGACCAATCGCAATTTATCACCATCTTGCCCGCTTCCAATTGATGACTGGCTATTATATAAGTGTTGACCTAAGCCCCTGTGCTGGGGCTCGGCTCCCGAACCGTACGTGAGCTGCCTCGTACGGCTCTTCCTAAGAACTTGAAGCCCCCTCTCTCTTAATAGAAAAAAAATTCATTTACAAGCCAAAAACTACTTTTTCAAAAAGCCTTCGCCCTCCTATTCAACGGGGGGCTATTAGAGAAGCAGCTTCGTTCCTTGACTTCTTTGCTCAGTCAAGCTTCCTTGTTCCTTAGTGTAGTCTCGGTCCATAGTTTAAGACTCCGTTCCTTATAGCCTAGTCTATATCCACAGCTGACGTGACTCCGTACTGACGCCTTTCCCTTTGTATTTGTATACGGCTAAGTGACTTCGTAACCTTAACGTACTTTTTACTGTAGCATAGGCCTTCGTCGGGCTTTCGTCCCTTCGCCTATAGACGGCGGCTTGGCTTCGCTATCGCTCATGACTTGGTGTATAGAGCCGTGTAGTCGTCGGTCTTACCACCATAATGCCTATGATATAGTGGTCGGCCTTTCGAATGCCTCCTTCCTTACTTTTCTTTTCTGAGGAAGCCCTTTACGACTATAAAGGACAGGGGGCTGTTCACCTTTGGAAAGTTAGCTACTTAAGTACTACTCATAAAGTAAAGGTGAACGGCATTCTGTTCTACAGCTACTTAATATAAATATTATTAATATTATAAATATAAATCTTATAAAAATCTTAATAGTAGAACAACTTGTCGTACTACTGAAGTACCAAAGGCGAACGGGGCTCCCAGGCCGGGACGTCTGGCAGAATGCTTGGCCTCCTGCGCTGGAAGCGACACCCGAAGGGTGAGCTTCTGGCGGTTAGCTTCTAGCACTATATAATAGGCATTAGGCATTCTGAGCTGGAAGGAGGCAAGCAAATGAAGGGAGGCATTACGGGCCGACTACAAGAAGCAAAGCTTCGTAGACTCTGCAAGTCGCTTATAGAATGCCGACTACTATTTTCCACTTAATAAGGGAAGGGGGGAGGGAAGCGAAGCTTAGCGAGCTTTATAAGGCCGACCACTACATAAGCCGCTGGCGGAGAAAGCTCTTCGAGCTTCCCTTCATTCGTTGCTAAGCCAAGGTCCCAGGTCTCCGAGTCAGCCCGCGCTTTTTCGAAGAATCCTGCACCCATGGGCATACGGCCTGGCAGGCCTTCCCTTTCCGCCGGAGCTTCATGGGCGTTGCCCCGTTCCCCAATCAGATGTTTGGATGTGAGCTATACTCCGCGAGGAGCCAAACGGGCGTATGGCCTTGCCTTGCCATTTGACCTCTCTTCCCGTGTGACTAGGAATGCTCAGTGACAACCTCTCAATTGTCACCGCCTGGCCTCTCGCTACCACGGTAGCACCTAGTGTGGTCAGCACCAATCGTGTTCGGGCAACGAAGCTTACACTCATTCACATTGGTTCATCCTGCTATGCCCTGGGCCTTTTGCTCTTCTAACGTAAAAGGTGGCCGGCCATTCGTCAAGGCCCAGGAATCCGCTGGACATCTTAGCGGCGGGATTTGATACCCGCATCCGATCAAAGTTCCATTTTAGTGTCCCCCTAACATAAAGGAGAGCTGTTTCTAGGTGGGTCGCTTCGCGCAAGACATTGCTTAGGACCAACGGGTCACACGACAGGTGCACGATCGACTTTGCGCGTTCCATCCTTCGTCCCTTCGCCTATCGGCTTGGCAGGCAAGCTACCTTGATCCATCTTCGGCTTCGATTTGTTATGCTCAGAAGCTCCAACAAGCCCTAAAGTCTCTTGCCGCCTAAAACTCTGCCAAGAGAGCGCTGCTTTACGTTTGATCCTATGTGCCCAGAGAATGCTATGCGTTCTCCACTTTCGGATCTCGCAAAGAGATAACGTGTTTTTTCCTCTGACTTTCTCTCTCATTCGCGGAGCGAAGAAAGCGGGCTTTGCCCCAGCTACCGCTATCCTTGGGAAAGCAAAAGAGCTACCGAAGGAAAGGGATGCAGTCTCTCCCTTGGCTTTTGGATTTGGAGAGGAGAGTGCAGAGAAGAAAACGTCCTTCGCGCAAGTTTTTTTGCTTCCTGCGCCCTTACTAGTAAAGGGGCTCTTCGACCAAGAAGGCATTCTGGTAGGAAGGCCGACCACTACATAAGCCGCCTTCAGTCCAGGAGAGAAGCAAGCTACCTTTCTTTGATCCACCTTCCCGGGCAGGGAAGAGAACGAAAATGGACCGCGGATGGTGGTCGTGGTAGATTCGAGAATCTTACGCGGCGGAGCGAACTCTTCTATCGTGTTGCATTTCCTCTGGCGGACCCCCTCTTTCCATCGTACTAGAGCGATTCGAGAAGAACGATTAGGGTCATATTCTATCCTTTCTACAATGCCCATAGACGAAGTGCTTCGTTTCAGATCAATTCTTCGCTGCAATCGCTTCGATCCACCCCCTCGGTGAAAAACCGTAATACGCCCTGAGGAATTCCTACCAGCAGACTTCCCTGTACTCAAAGTGAATTGTCTAAGTGCTCTCCTTTGTCTCATTGTCTATCTCGTAATCATTCGATTCCGCCCCTACTTCAATGAAGGCTAGCTCCTACTCCTACTCCTACTCCTTCGACTCCTGAATCCTCGTTGGTCCTTTTGACATAACACTCTCGGCTGCCTCCGGTCCGGTAGGTCGGTCGCCCTCTAGCCAGTGACTAGCTCCGCTATGGAGCTACGTGTACACCGCCACGTCGAGACTCTCGAAAG
>JANUWF010000069.1:0-15104 GCA_026120185.1 Voacanga thouarsii
TAGATATGCATATGCTTGGATTTATGCACTTATTGTTACCATTATTTTAATGGATATGATGGAAATGGTGTGTTTGATAAGGAGATAATGCACGCGACTGTGCAATTGGGGGAGAATTTGAGAAAAAAACAGA
The DNA here is from genome assembly GCA_026120185.1 of Voacanga thouarsii. Lineage (NCBI taxonomy): Eukaryota > Viridiplantae > Streptophyta > Magnoliopsida > Gentianales > Apocynaceae > Voacanga > Voacanga thouarsii. The sequence continues at coordinate 134 of JANUWF010000069.1, forward strand.
TAAAAAACAAATTTGGATTGAACTAAAATAGGTAGGGTTGGAGGATTTAATATTGGATGATTGGTTTAAAAAAAATCCTCTATGGAAGCCTGGTTGGTTTCCAGGAATTGCCTTCCTGTTCTCAGTGCTGGTAGCAGTCGTGGTAGGTTTAGTTTTGGTTATACCTCAAATGAAAATATGTGCCAAGTAGGAAACAACAAGGGAAAGCAGAGGAAGGGAATGGGGAAGTGGCCTGGGTGGGACGAAGCTGGAGTGGCTTAGATTAGAATTTAGGACTAATGTTAGTTAGGGATTGAAAGAAAAGTTTGTATTAACCTTATAATTTAAATTGCTATATGAATTTATTTAGTATCTATTCATGCACCACTACTTTATTATATCTTTTACGAAAATTTTATTCATGCAAAATTCCTAGCTCAATTGTTGTATTGATTCTTTTTCCCCTTTGGACATATGTTATTAGTTTTCAATTTCAAGCTGTAGATTGGGGAAAAGCTTATTAGTTATTTTCTGTGACTTGTATTTGCTTATTGAAATTTTCTGGGTCGTAAATGGTCAACTTGGTTGTTTTATTCAGTTTTAGGGATTTCTTTTGTATTTCCCTTGATAATATTATTTTTTCCAATTTCCTTCTGGATTGTGTACGCTGTACGAATAGCAATGAAGAGAATTCTGTGATCTTCTGTATTATTTTCTTGTAACTTTCTATTGGATAGCTGGGGGAATTCATTGGGGAAAATGCAAAAGAAATCCATAGTTGGGGATGGGAGAAATGTAATTCATTATGAACAGTTTTCTTATAAGAGCATCATAATGAGAAGTATGCAGTAAAGATGCAAATAAGTGGCAATTCATGGATTCATCAGTCAGACTATTGGCCACAACTGGGATTACAGAGCCAATTTCCTAGTCAAAACCCAAGGCTAGAAAAGGTAAGTCAGATTCATCATCTATTTGCATCAATGGTTTGATTGAATTTAATGAAGGATTTTGTATTGTATACATGCAGTTTTTAGCAGACACAGGATTGTATGAGTCACGTGGAAGAAAGAAGTAGCAAGTGCTTGGAAGACTTGACCAGGTTAGCCGGCTTATTCAGTTAAAATTGAAGTATCAAACAGGACTTTTATAACTCCTAAATTCTATTAGTGTTCTGGTTGTTGGGCTATCAATCAGACTATGAAGCAATGGATATAAAATTCAGACAAGTGAGAATTAAGATGTCCTGTGAACAAATTATAGGACAACTAAATTCAAACAATTGAGAAAGCATTTGATATCGATAATGCAGAGGCTTATGATGCGGACTGTGTAACAGAGAAATGGATACAGCAAGAGTATTCTCTGCGAAATCTGAAAATTTGATGTTCAAAACTTAGGTGATGCTTCTTTCTGCTGATTTTAGACTCTGCTTATCAAGTTATTTTCAATTGACCAAGTTGAAATTCAAATTCAATGGGGTTTCAATTGACCTTCTTTATGCAAAACTCTCTCTCTCTCTCTGGGTTATTCCAGAAGTAAGTTGTTTCTTCTATCTTTGCTTCTTCTTTTGATTTATTCAGTTACCTCCATATAAAATTTTCTTTAGCATGTTCAGGATTCCTGAGCAATACCATGCTTCTCTGATATTTACTTAGGTAGTGCTCTTATATGGTTCTTAAGACATCAGGTAATAAGTGAAGAAGTATGAGGGGGATAACGTGGAAAGTTCTATTCTAGATCTAACAGGATATCGCTAGATCAAGTTTTAAGTATAATTTTGGAATTCCTTTTTTGGAGGGGTTGATAATTTGATCTTAGATTGATGTTATGGTCCTGCCATAACTGGAGTTCTAGACCAATTTTGTTAGTTCCCCACAATGCTGTTTGCAAATTCTTGGGGTCCCTTTTGGATAATATTTGAAAAAGATGGACAATTGTTTTCTCTTTAAGCATACAACTAGCAAATTTTGAACTTTAAAAGATATAAGTGACCTCCAAATGCTTGTGCTAAAATGTCCAACTTTTCCCAACCTGCTAATATGGCAAAGACAATGGACAAAGTAGGAAATGAGGTTTCTTTTTCTGGTGTTGATTATCTATTCCATGCAGAATCTTGATATTTCACAAGACTCAAAACTGCAGAATGCAAATGAGCAGACGGTTCATAGTCTAAATAGTTACGGAGTTACTGACCAAATTTTACGATTAGTGCCAAATATTCAGGTCATAACCGTATACTCCACACTCTTTTCAGGTTAGGTTAACATCTTACATGATACTCCCCATTCCGTATATTCAATTATATTAATTTCTTCTAATGTAGAGTTTCCGCACAACATTAAGATGCATGAGGTATTGGGAAAGCGACGTGGTGTTTATTCAAATGTATGGATTTCTTTTCAGTTAAAATAGATTTTAAGACTTAATTGTGCCTCTTATTATATGCATTCTTATATTTGAGAGAATTTAATTTCTGTTGTGGCCAAGTCGCTTGTTTCCTAGGCAGTATAAACTAGGCATTCTTGTTGCTTGTATATGCCAACTTTACCCGAGAGCACTGCCAACATGCTAGTCTCCCTGTTCTTAAGGGTCTACACGCGGTGGCACTGGCCTAATCCTATTATGCTTTGTGCCATTGAGGATGGTCCAATGGGATTGCAAGTTTGGGATCCTAGAAGAAATATGGAGGATAGGTTCCACCTGATGCCCATAATCACTCTTGCATATCCATGCTTAAACTCTAGTTATAATGTATCATAAAGTACTTTGTGGGTTATAGCAGAAGAGTTTCAGAGGGGAAATGATATTTGTGAGGTACAAAAGCTGCGAGAAAATTCATTTTGTATTTTGTTTTCATAGAGTTGCTGTTCGATTGTTGGGATTGCCAGATGCTCCTATCAGTAATTTTTGCTTTCTGTTTATTTCTTTTACCTATAGGATAATATTTATCTAGTATTTTTTTTTTTTTACTTCACTTCGATTGCTTTTCTAGATAGCCAGTTTTACACATTTGATTGTTTGTGTCTTCAGTTAGTGGATTATTTTGCTTATGTTATCATGAAATTGGATTGTATAATGACCCTTTTAATTGTGCTGATAAAATTGTTATTTTGTTTTTCTACTTCTTTGTTGGGGGGATGAAGTAGGTAGTTGGGGTTTCATTTTGGTGGTCAGCAATGGTGATGGGTGAGCTATTGACAATATTGGCGACAATAATTAGTATATGTCAAGTACTTGTTGCACTTATTCTCTTGGGTTTGGTTATTAGTATTAAAAAAAAACTGTTTATGAATTTTTAGGATATTCTCTATTGGTCAAATTAATAAATGCTTGGATTTGTTGAGTGATGAACAACCCATTCTATCAAAGTTTTCTCAAATTGAATGTATTATGCGGATCTAAACCTAATAATATTTTCCTTATATAGTACATGTTTTTATATTTGACTTTTTCACATACACACACACACAAAGTAATTGTACCATTCATGCTTTTGATAAATATAAACTACTAGCTTTCTCTAATAAGCTTTGACTAGTATTGAAGCCTGAGCCAAGATGCTCCATATTCTATGTTCACCATGTATTACTTCAAAATCTAATATCTTGTATGAGCTTTGGCCCTTCACTAAAAAAAATAATCATGGCCTTGTTCTGTTTGTTTTGTCTCTTGATTTTTGCATTGTACTTCCTCAGGCTATATGGAAAGCAAACAAAGCTGACTGGAAGAAACTTTTTGAGTTGTATCTGTTCTTTGAATCATACAAGAACTGTTTGCAGATAGACGTTACCGCAGCAAATACTGATGACCTGAGGAAATGGAAAGGTTGAGTGGAATCCTGCTTGCATCAGCTTATGCTGAACGTGTCTTCTATATTGTTCTTGATCCCGCTTTCTTCATATTTAATTACATATTTGCATACAAGTATGCTCATTTGTTTCTCTCTTCCTGATATCATTTAACTGTTTCATTGAGTAGATTGAAAGGCACACAAATAATATGCTTTAGGGCCACCCACACATCCTGGGGACTTCTCTGATAAATTGAGGTCATTTCATTCTTGTTGCTTCGGGGGTCTCCAAAGGAAACCAGGAGTAGTACCCGATGAAGCAGTGTAGTTTGATATTAGGTTGACTGTTGATGAATTTACGCATGATGTTGGCATGTACACACTGTGGAAGCCAATAGTTTGATCGAATTGAATGAAGGATTTTGTATTGTATACATGCAGTTTTCTAGCAGACACAAGATTTTATGAGTCATGGGGAAAAAGGTAGTAAGAAGTGCTTGGAATACCTCTCCAGGTTAGCCTGCTTATTCAGTTAAAATTGAAGTATCAAACAAGACTTCTATAACTCTTAAATTCTATCAGTGTTCTGGTTGTTGGATATAAAATTCAGATAAGTGAGAATTAAGATGTTCTGTGAACAAATTATACAACAACTAAAATCCAGACAATTGAGAAAGCACTTGAAATTCATAGTATAGAAAACTGAAATCTTTTCTACTATCTATAATGCAAAGGCTTGTGGTGCAAACTAGGTAACAAAGAACTGGATTCAGTAGGAGTATTTTCTGCAGAATCTGAAGATATGATGTTCAAAACTTGGGTGATGCTTCTTTCCTCTGATTTTAGACTCTGCTCGTCAAGTTATTTATTTTTTTTTATCTTTTTATTAGGTACATGGCTCTGGGGCTAATATCGATATCCTCGGCATGGAGACCCAGGCAGGCAACAAAAGAGATCTGATGTGTTGTAGTCTACCTTGTTCATATACTATTTGCTAGATTTATGCGGTGAGCTGCCAGAAATGGATAAAGCTAAAAAGATGAATCATGTACCCAATGCTCATGTACTGGTAATGGAATTCAACTTCCATCGCCACTATTGTTATGGTTTATTTAAAAACTAATTAATTGCAAATCATCCTATAAAATATACGATTTTCTTTCTACTTAAATTATGTAAATATTAAGAACCCTAGTAAAATAGAAAATGACAATGTCACAAGTGTTGTTTTTTATTTTTAAAGAATCTTATACTATTACAGAGGATAGAAAGTGTTGAATGAGAATTAAATTATAAGTATATTTTATTATTGAACAACTGGATTTCTCATCTGATATAGGGTGAATTCATAGTTGAATGCTTAGTTTAATTTTGATATTGGGATTGTTGATAAATTGAGATACACATATCTTTAAGGAATGCCCTTTTTATCATGAATTTGATCGCTCTGAATTACTGTAGTCAAAGAAACTTGGCCACTCATACTTACCAAGCTATTACCTTTAGGCAACTAGGCAGAAAGATGATGAATCCCGTGACTTAACCTCTCACCTTGCCATCCTTCTGCTATTCTTGGAGAAACAAGAAATTTTTAAAATCTTCAATGCTTGCATTTATCAATTACTATGTTGAGCATGATCTGAATTTCTCTGGTCATACAAAAAGGCATAGGCAATAGCTATCTCTCCAGTAGTAAAAACAGTCAACCAAAGGTTGCAATCTCTTCTTCTAGTTATTCCTGAAAAACCAAAAGACTCTAGATCTTTTGATTTTCTCAAACTCAAAATATTTTTTAAACTCCAACAACTTTTATCAAAAATTGTCTGAGCTTATGTTAAAAATTATTTCCGAAAAAGATTAAGAAACCTTTTTAAAAAAATTAACCCTTTTTTGCAAAATTAGCTTCGAAATACCGCAGTAGATCATATAACCATTCACTCTATATATTTTAAAAATCTAACAAAAATTTGTAAACTAAACTGTACAATTTGCAAGCTTGACTGTACAACACAAACCTTAGATTTTTACAATCGTGGTTGTCAATTAGAATATCTTGTATTAACAACCAATATCAATTTAGCATGTTTTGAGATTATGTTAAGAATTGTACAGTTTACTATCTAAATTTATTTGTCTTCTGTTGATTTAATACATTAACCTCAATAACCAGCGGTCAAGAGGTCATTCAACACATTCAGTTCTCTCTCAACTGGCAGTTGTTCTGATTTCTCAATCACAACTTGCCTAACCCCACATCCACACTATGGCTATATTTGCTACAGGACACTCCCATACCAAAAGTTGCATGTGATCTTGCCAAAACCACTACCCTCTACTACACGACTTAGATCCAAGAGACTCTAGGATGAACTTAGGATAGATTATTTAATATATTTTATGAGAATTTTATATAATCATATATTTTTTATTTTTTAATATGTCTATTGTGTATTAGAAGTTCTTGTTATGTTTATGTGATTCGCATAAAGTTGAATTAAGCTTTTATTATTATTAACTAGTGTGCTGCCCGTGCGTTGCACGGGGGTATTGATCATATGGTCTGTTGTTATTGTGTAAATATTTTATGTTGAAATATTATTAAAATTAGAATATTATAGTTTTGAAAAATAGAATATTATTTTTTGAATTAAAAAATCTATGGTAATATAAGAAATGATAATTATTTAAAGTATCTTAAATATCAAAACGAAGGCAAAATTCCAGGTTAATTTTGGAGAATGAAATTGTGGAATTCAAACTGTGGTAAATTATCTAGTCATGATCAAAATGGACTAAATATGCATTTCTAAATATTAAATTTGCTTGAATGAACAGAAATTGTTTACTTTAGATTTGAATATGATAATAAATAAATAGTAGGAGTGTATTTATTAAATTTATCAGTATGTGTGACAACTAAATTGTTAAATTATCCATTGCGTGAAATTGATACCTGCAGCTAAGAAGGAAATCAGCAGATAACTTAGGAATATCTGATTCATTGATTTATTGGTCTTCGCTAATGCCACTGTTTAGCTCAACTTGTGAATGTACAGAGATGTCTTGATACCTTTGAACAATTCAAAGAATGTGTTATTATTATTATTTTTTTTTGTAAGGACACGTCTTATTGTTTTTCATACGATGAATAGATTCATGGATTTGTGTGGTTCTTTGAATTGTTAAGTATGTATATTGTTGGTTCTTTGAATTGTTTTTCATGTTCAGTGTTTATTTTGCCTATGTTTATCTATATATAGGTTTTGGTTTTTGTTGTATTTTCATAATTTTCTTGTATCTTAGTTTTTTTTTTTAATTGGGCGATTATTTAAAATGGAATTTTATAATTCAAAATTGTTGAAGTATCAACTTGTTGGAAAGCCGAAGATGTATCCTTTTCTTTCTGAGACGGTTGTTCTTAATTCTGTTGATTTACAGGGTGATCGAGTTCATTATCTTATTCTAGATAGAAGGGCTGATGCTGTGCGCATTATTTTACGTGAAAGTGATGAGGAATTTCCGGAGTATGTTGAGATATTTGTTCCTTCTTCAAATTATACGGGTTTGGATGCTGAATTCTGTACGAATTGGTGGGCAGAGACACATAATTGGTGTTTTAGGGATGAAGTTAAGGAATTTCCTTTGAGTATTGTTTTTATCAGTGAAGATTTTCTTGCTGTAGGTGATTCATTGAGGAAAGTGGATTCTTTTGTGAAGTTTTATGATCCTTATGTTGTGGTAGTGGTGGAATCGCGTGTTGGTCGAAGTGTTCATAAAGAGTTATTCAAGAATTTTAGCTGTTTGAGGATGAAGCTTCGTTGGTTATCTGAAAATACTTTTTGGTTGTATTATGATAAAAGTAAGGTGTTTCTGGAATGGTGATACAAAAGATGTTGTGGATATTTTTCGTTTGTGTGCAAGTACAGGGTCTTTGTAGGAAGTTAAAAGTAAGCAGATTGTTTTTCAAATTGAGAAAGTTCAGAGATGATGGGAAGAAAAACTGGTGATGATACGTAGGTTTTGTAGAATAGGGTTTTTCCCTGAAAGCGTTGTAAAATTTTAGCTACTGTTTTGCTGATATGTTTATGTTGATTTAAAGTGGTGATGATATGTAGGTTTTGTAGAATAGGTTTTTTCCCTGAAAGCGTTGTAAAATTTCAGCCACTGTTTTGCTGATATGTTTATGTTGATTTGTTTATTAATAAATTTAATTTTATTTTAACAATATTTTTTAGTTTTCTTTTTTTTAATCATTGTGTAGTTGTTTTGTTAATTATTTATTGCAATTTTAAATACAATATTAAAAGTATGATTTAAAAAGATAATAATTTACGTTGTTAATCAATTGTTGTTTTTGGTGGAAAGTCAAAGTTGTTTTTCTATTTATGTGCCCTTTGAATAATAGTTGGGGTTATTTTAGATTTGGCATAGGCTTCGTTTCTCGAGATTTGGAGGACCGGACAATGTGTTTGTTTAGGAAGAGGTGGGATGACCTTTTTGACAGTGAGATACTTTATTGAAGCTCATCAATGTCAAATCGTGTGTTCACTATACTTCCTCTATCCCACTTTCCCCTATCTCTCTTGGGCTAGAATGCCTCCATTCCCATGCCGTCCTTTATGATCTTTGGGCCTTCCCGGTATGACATATTCCCAGTGCAGGAGCATATTCACGCAGAATACATTTGCGTGGGTTGGGGTAACCATTTGAATTAGGGATTTTTCTTCGTGCACGAAATGGAGAAAAGGTTGTGCCTTTTATGGACCATAGGCGAGATTTTGTAGCTATGTTTACTGGTTTGGTGTTGGGGTTTACTTTTCTGGGGTTGAAGGTAATAGCTTAGAACTTGCAACTCTCTATATTTTTTTTTGGGGTTTTTAGCTGGGGTTTTGGTTTGTTGAAATAATTATTTGTGGTTGTTTTTTTAATTTCCTGTAAGTGAATAAGATCTGAGATCTTAATTTGTTTACCGAAGATCAGCGTTTAGATCAGGGTTTGGATCTTTTGTTTGGTTTTTTTAATTCGCAATCACCATTGGAAAATTTCCCCATCTTTTTCTCCGACTATTCATCCCAGATTCAATACTAATTACCAGACACAGATTTTTTTTATCTCTGATATTTGTTTTAGTAGCTATGGATTATCGCAGTTATCACAGAATTACCGCTTTTTCTCTATAGGGTTTCTCTCTATCGCCCGGGTTGACTCACTCCGATATGATCTGGAATCGGGTCAGACGAAATGCATAGCGGAAGATATTAAGGCAAATTCCATGACCTGGGGCAAATATCACATTGTTAATCCTAATGAAGGCCACCCTTTACTTGACTCTCATAAAGTCACCGTCAGGATACTTGTTCCAAATCTGTTTTTTTTTTTTCCTCTGCAAAGTTTGTGTATTTGAGGCGAAATTTTGTGCAGAATTCAGATGGTAGAATTGTGTTGCATGTTGATTTACTTGTTTCGAATGTCTTGGGTTGTTTTTGTTTTGTTAGAGATTCTTTTTTTCCTAAAGTTGACTTCTCTTTTGGGTGTTGAAAGAACCTTAATTCTTGGGGTTTTTTTCAGAAAATATTTTTTAACTCAATTTATTAGCTTTTTTTAAGCAATCAACGGATGATATTCCTGGCTTTTTTTGAAATGTCCCATTTCCTCAATCTCTTATTGAGCAAGAGTAGTGCTGCATTAACTTTGGTTGAATATGGAAATGAGGGTGAGAGATGTCTTGTATTGAACTTATATTTATATCTTGCTGTCATGGCTAAATAGGTTTTTCATTAACTGCAATTAGGAATTCAAAAGCTGTTCAATTACTCAATGGGGATTAAGTATAGCCTTGAAGCTCAGCAAGTTGGTATCTGTGTCCCTTGTTCTAGTAATTGATTGGAGTACAGTAAAAAAATTTCGTGCACATTTCTTTTGGCTTACTTCATGAATTTTCTAATTGTGGTTCACTTTGCCATGAATGCATTTATCATAGATGATAGCAATGATATTAACATGACAGGTCTAAAATGGAAGACACACAAATGTAAATTTTGCTTATGATGGAAAATACAATAAACCACAAACATTTGCATTTGTGTGGATATCCATTGTTTGTTCCGCTTTTGTTTTGTCTTTTCTGCTGTCTGCTGCAGTTATCTGGCATTTTTAAGGTATTTATGCTATGGTGAAATGAATCAAAACACAGAGTTTAAGTAGACTCAAGAGTTTATGTTATCATGCTGCTATACAAAAATGTAAAAGGAAAAAGAAACCTCAACCATGAACTCAAGATCAAATACAAAGAAAGATCCCTATAATAATAATAATAATAATAATAATAATAATAATAATAATAATAATAATAATAATAATAATAATAATTCTCTTGATGAAATGCATTGCATTATCCACATAGTGGTTGTCTTCCAGAAATAGTGTTCTAATATGGATAATTTGTGATTTGTGTGTAGCTTGATTTATTGCTCTGTTTTGGTATATTTCCCAACAGCAGTATCCTCTACCCATGGAGAGGTTTCCTTCCAAAATTTCTCTGGCTGTCTTTGTGACAACATTCATGGTTGGTCCTAATTTGACAGCATTCTTTTGTTGTTATTATAATTCATGTTTCCACTTTCTCATGCAAATTTTCTTTCAGCCTTACTTTGTAGTTCGTTTGTAAATACAATTATCAATGTATAAGAAGTTTCAATAAAGGTAGGTTTACATTTTAGATTGTAATATAGTGATGATGACGTATACCAAGCAGTAACTGAGAAATTAGGAATGTGTTGCATAATTAGCAAATCATTCAGAATACATCTCGAAATTTGTTTTTATCCAATAGAAATAAGGTAGTGTTGTATCATCACATTTTTTCTGCGACTATTTATGATTCACCTTTTTTTCCTCGGTTTTTAATATTTCTGTCTTTTTTTTTTTGATAATTTTTTTTCAGACTTTAACTATCAAGCGTTGAGGGACTTCACTTGAATCTAGAAATTGCTAGCCATGTTTAACAAATGCAGTAGCTTATGAACACCTCAAGATTTGTGTATCTATTTTACTCTCAACAAAATAAACATTTTCCCACCCTTTTTTCCCAAGAAAGACCACTTTTCTATTTCCTTCTTAGCAATTGCCAACAAATTGAAAATGACACAGGAAAAAAATTAAATATCATTTTGGGTTTATGAATAGAGGATTATTTGATGATAAGTAATAGCTTAAATTTGTTGCTTTACTCATCCTTATTTGTTTTGAATTCTTTATGATCTAAGATTATCTTGATCTAGGGAGAACAAATACCTGAGAAATTCAATGTGTTATTGTGTTTCCTCGTGGGTGTAAAACAGCTATAATTGTTCACTTGTGGCTTGTTTTGTATGAAATATCCAGGATGCATTTTAAACTTGAGTTTTGTCCTTTACAGGTGGTATATTTTGATGTTTACATGTTGGACAATGATATTGAACGGAAGATGTTACCTCTCTTGTCAAAGACAGATTCACGTATAGAATTCGCTTGGGTGATTGTTAATATTTCTATTGTAATTGTTGAGGGAACAACTGAGGAGCATCCAGAAATTGGCAGTAAAGAAGGGAAGTTTCTTGATCTTCTTAAGAAATTTTGAGGAAATAGACGCCACATAGAATTTGCTGGTTTTCTGTATGGTTTTGTACCTTATGTTTGTTGTAACTTAGTATTGGTTATTTTGTTTTGGCATTGGTGTTATTGAGATTTGTGCCTTTTCTTATGAAATGTTGTTGTTTGACCTTCTCATTTTAAATGACATTGTAACATAGAGTATACTAAGGATGAATTCATGAATAAGCACGTATGATGGACAATATCCTGAAAACAGTAAAAGAATTGAATATGTAAATGTGTTTTTAATTGGAGTCTATGGAAGCATAACGGATTTTTGCTGACTTAGATGTGTTATAAGTTTTGTGGATTTGGTTATGTGCTAAGTATATTGGGCGTCAATGGAAGAATGTTTGGGCAACCATTCGATGTTTTGCGACGATGGTTTACCATCAGAAGTCCACGTATGATGCACATTTTAATTTTAAAACCAACTTGAAGTACTTCATTTTTTTTTTATGGGACATAAATTTTTAAATGTTTTCAGTATTGCATAGTTAGGATAAAACATAGTGGTCTGTTCTGTATTTCTGTAGATGTCCATTGTTTGCTTCACGTTTATTTTGTCTTTTTCGCTCTGTGCTGCTGTTTTCTGACATTTTAAAGGAATTTATGCTATGGTGAAATGAATGAAAAAAGAGACTTTAAGTAGAGTTAAGATATTGCTTTATGAATTGTCTGTGTTTGAAATTTTGAGCATTCTAGATTTCTAGGTTTTTGTTGTATTAGATGTTCATTTTGATGTTTAACCTTTAGATATAATAAACTATGAAAATTTATAAAGTATGAGATTTTCGTGATCAGTTTTAGTTGTGATATGTTATCTAGCTATTAGATTCATTTTCATAATGATTCTGTTTCCATTTACTACTTTCAATATTTGATTGTCTTTGGTATCCACAGGAAGAAGAAATTTATAGTGTAGCTTTTATGGTAATTGCAAGCGATGGACTTTGAATGTTCTATTAAAGAAGGGAAGTATTCTTCAGCTTCATAAGAAATTATTGAGGAATTGGTTGTGTTTTTGGAAAATATCTTTACAGTACCTCAATTGTGGTTTGTAATAGGCTTTGCATTGGCCAATAGGTCTATAGAAATAGAAGCAAAATTTTGGACTGTAGTTTGGTTGAGATTTGTGGCTTTTCTTATGAAATGTTGTTGTTTGACTTGCTCATTTTTAAGTGACATTGTAACATAGAGTATACTAAGGATGAATTCGTGAATAACCATGTATGATGCACAATATGCTGAAAACATTAAAAGGCCTTCTAACAGCAAATAGGAAAGCTTTGACCTTACTTAGAGAAGCAGCTTAGAAGAGAGATTTTGTATGGCAAATAGGTATGTAATATCTAGCAAGAATTGAATTAGGTTTGGAGGCCTAAATGGCAATGTGTTTGGTAAGAGTTTGCTGGCTTTGTGTATGGTTTTGTATGTTATGTTTGCTGTAATGGAGTAATGTTTATTTTGTTTTTGCTTTGTTGTTGAGAGGGTATGTCATGAATTTAATACTTGGGGTTAGTTGGTTAGAAGTCATGAACGAAGTGTTAAACAAAAGCATGTTTGTGTGCTAAGTATATTTGGCGTCAATATAAGCATGATTGGGCAACCATTCGGTGTTTTGCGACGATGGTTTACCATCAGAAGCAAACGTATGATGCACAATTCATGGACATGCATATTAGGCTATCTAGTAAACACCTAATTAAGTGCAGAATTTTGGGTTGTAGTTTGGTTGAAATTGTGGCTTTTCTTATGAAATGTTCATGTTTGACTTGCTCATTGTAAGTGACATTGTAACATAGAGTATACTAAGGATGAATTCATGAAGATAGATTTTGTGTGGCATATAGCAGAAATTGAATTAGGTTTGAAAATGGAATTAAGTGTATGTTTTTGCTGCAGCTTTGTGGTCGAAGTCATGAACAAAGCAATGATTGTGTGCTAAGTATATTGGGCGTCAATATAATCATGTTTGGAGAACCATTCAGTGTTTTGCGACGATGATTTACCATCAGAAGCCCACGTATGATGCACAATTTCCTGAAAATATTAATAGAATTGAATATGTAAATGTGTTTTTAATTGTAGAGTATGAAAGGATAAGGGAATTTTGGTAAGTTAGATGTGTTATAAGGTTTGTGGATTTCATTACGTGCTAAGTATATTGGGCGTCAATATAAATATGTTTGGGCAACCATTCGGTGTTTTGCGACGATGGTTTACCATCAGAAGCCTACGTATGGTGCACAATTCAATTTTTAAACCAACTTCAAGTACTGCCTTTTTTTTCCGTCCATAAATTTTAAATTTTTAAATGGTTTTAGTAGTGCATACTTATGATATACTATAGTTCTCTGTTCTGCATTGTTTGTAATTTTTAAGGTGTTTGTGGTATAGCAAAATGAATCAAAACACAGACTTTAAGGGGGGTCAAGATACTGCTTTATGTAGAAAATGGAGGCCTGAATGGCAATGTGTTTGGTAAGAGTTTGCTGGCTTTGTGTATGGTTTTGTATGTTATGTTAGCTGTAATGGAGTAATGTTTATTTTGTTTTTGCTTTGTTGTTGAGAGGGTTTGTCATGAATTTAATACTTAGGGTTAGTTGGTTAGAAGTCATGAACGAAGTGTTAAACAAAAGCATGTTTGTGTGCTAAGTATATTTGGCGTCAATATAAGCATGATTGGGCAACCATTCGGTGTTTTGCGACGATGGTTTACCATCAGAAGCCCACGTATGATGCACAATTCATGGACATGCATATTGGGTTGTCTAGTAAACACATAATTAAGTGCAGAATTTTGGGCTGTAGTTTGGTTGAAATTGTGGCTTTTCTTATGAAATGTTCTTGTTTGACTTGCTCATTGTAAGTGACATTGTAACATAGAGTATACTAAGGATGAATTCATGAAGAGAGATTTTGTATGGTAAATAGGTATGTAATATCTAGCAGAAATTGAATTAGGTTTGAAAATGGAATTAAGTGTATGTTTTTGCTGCATCTTTGTGGTCAAAGTCATGAACAAAGCTATGATTGTGTGCTAAGTATATTGGGCGTCAGTATAAGAATGATTAGGGAACCATTCGGTGTTTTGCGACGATGGTTTACCATCAGAAACCCACGTATGATGCATAATTTAATTTTAAAACCAACTTCAAGTACTACCGTTTTTTTCCCGGCCATAAAATTTTAAATGGTTTCAGTGCTGCATACTTAGGATATACTATAGTTCTCTCGTTTCGCATTTCGTGGATGTCCATTGTTTGTTGTACTTATTTATCGGTTAGTTTTTATGTCTCTCATCGAAGTAGTATCGCATGCTTGCACATATTGGTGCCATATTTAATGAATCGATCCTTTTGGTTGGATAATGGATGGATACTTGAAAAGTGAAAGTATTGTATCATGCTGCTGATTTATCATCAGAAGCTCACGTATGATGCACAATTTCATGAAAACATTAATAGAATTGAATATGTAAATGTGTTTTTAATTGTAGAGTTCGAAAGAATAAGAGTATTTTGTGTGTTCTAAGGTTTGTGGATTTGATTATGTGCTAAGTAT
>JANUWF010000071.1:0-13458 GCA_026120185.1 Voacanga thouarsii
GTATTGATGCAAGATATTAAAGTTATAGCCTATGCATCAAGGAAGTTGAAGCCGCACAAGGTCAACTACCCAACACATGATCTGGGGCTAGCTGCTATTATGTTTGCCTTGGAGAAATGGTGACACTATTTGTATAGAGCAAAGTATGAAGTCTTCACCGACTATAGGAGCCTGAAGTATAACTTCACTCGAAAGGACTTGAATCTCTGATAACGTAGGTGGATGGAGTTCTTAGAAGAATATAAATGCCCTATCAATTACCATCTAGGAAAAGCTAATGTGGTGGTTGATGCTTTGAGTCGTAAGGTGATGGCGCCTCACTTGAGAGAACGAGATATGCTAGTTGTACAGGAGATATTGGATCAGAAGGCGGAAGTCTAAGAAAAAAATATTCGTATGAAGCCTGACTTGAAGTAAGGGATCATGAAAGTCCAGCAGGATAGTGCGAAATTTCAAATTGTCAAGGGAAAAGTGATTGGAAGAGGAGGAAAAGATTTCCGAACAGATGAAGCTGGAATACTATATTTTTGAGATAGGATATGTGTGCTGAATGACCAAGTGTTATAGAAGAAAATATTAGATGAAGCTCACAAAAATAGGTATGCAATACATCCTGGTAAGGTAAAGATGTATTGTGATTTAAAGACAGCTTTCTGGTGGTTTGGGATGAAGAAGGATGTGGCTCAATACGTTTCAACTTGTTTGACTTTCCAAAAAGTCAAGGCAGAGCACAAGAAGTCGGCAGGATTATTACAACCATTGCCAATTCCCATATGGAAGTGGAAAAATGTGACTATGGATTTTGTCACTGGACTGCCAATGATGAAGACTCACAAGGATGAAATCTGGGTGGTAATGGACAAGTTGACAAAGACAGCACACTTATACCTATTAATGTAGGGGACTTAATAGAGAAATTGACTCATATATACCCGGGAAATAGTCAGATTGCATGGTGTGCAATCGAGTATTGTGTCTGATTGGGATCCTAGGTTTACCACAAGGTTCTGGAACAAGTTTTAGGAATCGATAGGTTCTACACTTAAGTTCAGCACAACTACACATCCCCAGACTGATGGTCAGTTTGAGAAAATTATTCAGATATTAGAGGATATGTTCCAAACGTGTAGTTTGGATTTTGGTGACAAATGGATCGATTCCCTACCTTATGCTGAGTTGGCATACAATAATAGTCACCAAGCATCAATCGGGATGGTTCCTTATAAGACACTATATGGATGAAAATGCCAAGTGCCACTATATTGGGGATGGACTGAAGAGGGACGGGTAACGAAATCTGGCGATGTATGTATTCAAGAGATGACAGACAAAGTGAAGATTAAAAGAGAAAGATTGAAAGCAGCTCCAAGTCGATGAAGAGCTACGCTGATAATAGAAGGGAACTAGAGTTCTAGGTGGTAGATCAAACATTCTTGAAGTTGACTCTAAGTAAAAGAATACTGAGGCACTCGAAAAGAAGGAAGTTGAGCCTCAGATATCGAGAGTCGTTTCCGATAACAGAGAGAATTGGCCCTGTTGCATATAGATTGGACTTACCAAAGGGTTTAACGGGGAAGCATGATGTTTTTCGTGTGTCTCAGCTGAAGAAGTACAACCTTGACCCAAAATATGTACTCAATGAGGAGCCTTGGAGTTGCACCGAGACTTAAGCTACATGAAGAAACCGGTTAAGATATTAGAGCGAAATGTTTAGACACTCTGTAACAAGCAGATACCTATGGTGAAAGTGTTGTAGGACCATCATGTGACACAAGATGCAACATGGGAAATTGAGGAGAAGATGAAGCAAAAGTATCTGCACAAGCAATAGAGGTACGGAAATCTGAATTTCGGGACGAAATTCTCTTAAGAGGGGAGGATGTAATACCCTGACCAAATACCACCTTTACCTTGTAGGGAAAAGCATGGATGGCATAGCATTCTCATGGTGCATATGTTTTTGGAAGGCATTTATATATATATATATATATATATATATATTTATATATATATACACACACACACACACACACACACACACACACACATATATTAAACATACTCACATATATATGTGTGTGTATATATATATATATATATATCTTCATATCTTGTGGTTGAATGGTAGTGTAGAGGATCTTTACTTATTAGATTAGCTAAGAGTTTAGCGAGGAGTTTTATTTGGCGTATGAATTTTCATGTGGGTAATATCAAAGGTTGCGAGTTAGGAGGAAGTGAATTTAATTGATGAATAGGACAGAAGAGTTATTGTGGCTTGGTGGTAAAAGCTTAGAAATTATTCTTTGGTGACTTGGGTTCGAATCCTAACTCTTGCAAAATCCTTTTTATTCCCATTTTCCTTCCTCTTAGCCGAAATTCCTTGTTAGCCACCACTTTAGAGTTTATCTCCTAAGATTTAGAACGGTATTTACCTTGGAATCAAATGTTAAAACCGGGAAAATTATCCTTTACTTATGAAGTTATAAATATCTTTTAAATATAAGAATTATCTACATAAGAAAAATGTCTAGCATATATAATCTGATTTATATAAGCTATATATATATATATATATATATATATATATATCTTATACCTTTTTACTTCTTGAATTTCGAAAAAATGAAAGCTAGAAAACATTTTTAGCCGTCACCTTTTAAGGATAAGGCTTTTCCAATTCAATGTTTTTGAATTCTAGGTTATTAAAATAAAAATAAAAATTTTATCTTTTGGAAATTGCATATTTATCTTTATTGAAACTTATTTAATCTTCTACGGAGATAATTTTCTTGAAAATTCCAAAATCTTTAAACTAATAATATTATTATTTACCTTATTATCTTCATTAAGATTTTGAATTTATATTAATTTTATCAAATCAGCATTTTTATTTTTATTTTAAATATTGCTACCTTTTAAAGATAAAGCTTAAGGATAAATACATGAAATTGGATTTTTTTTTTATCTAGATATATTTATCTCTTTGCTATTTAATTATTATTTAAAGTATTTTAGAATATCTAATTAAATTATTTTCTAGGGATTTCTACCATGGCCGACTACAAAGGGATTTTTCTACTTTTATTAACTGAAATTAATTATGATATTATATTCTAATTACTAGATAAATGTAGAGATAATGGAAGTTATTTATTGAATCATTATCATATCTCTATCCAATATTTGCCGTATCTTTATCCTACCAATTCAAGAGCATCCTAACCAATCTAAACTATACTAAAACTGAAACACTTCCTAGAAAGCTCTCATTTTTTGCCAAAGCACTCTTTCTTTCTCTCTCTCTCTCTCTCTCTCTCTCTCTCACACACACACACAAAATTGAAAATCCTCTCCCAACTCTCTCATTTATGGTCTTTTCTTCAAGCATCAATTGGTCATTTTTCTTCGTCTATTTCTCACGCACAAAACCACTCCAAAAGAGAGACCAAACTTTGGTCATTTGATGGTCTTTCGTTGGTTATTTTCTTGACACCAAATAGAAGCAAGAAACTGTGCTTCTTTCTCTCACTCTCTAGATCTCTACAGGAACAAAGCACACGCCTTCTCTATCTTCCTCTCTAAACTGAGCAAGGACCTTGATTCCTTCCCCTTGTAAACACACGCATTCCTGCCTTTTGGGATAAGCCTTGCTACTTCTCTTAACCAGACGCATTACAAGGTCACAAAGAAGTCAAGTTTTTATTCTTCTTCAGTTCACTCGAGCAAGACGTAACCCCAAACCCTTCCTAAGTAGTAGGAAAAATGAAGTGAATAGATAAATATTGTGTTGAGATTATGCCTATGTGTTAGATATATAATGTTGCCTTATTTGGCAGTAAGCATGTTATACTGATTGTTTAAGAAAGATAGAATCTTTATATTGGATTGCTTAAGGCTACATTATTTATTTGTCAAATAGGAGATTTATGATATCTGGAAGTTGTGATCTCAATATATTTAGGGACTTTGAGCAATCATATGATATGAGTATGCAATTAAGGATATCATTGTTATTGCTTTGAGATCTATCTAAGTAATCCTGATAAATGCATAGCTTTTATTTGAGATGATCCTATGGGTGATGAATGATTAAACATTATGATCGAATCTATGATGATGTCATTGGAAGACATCTATGATATGTCATGATTGTATGATTACATTGGGCTACATTGATGTGATAAGTTAACTTAAATTTTATCATGTCATCGTATGAGATCTAAGACTATTGTTATGGGGTATTGATGCCGTGATGAATTAGAAATAAGTATGTCTATTACAATCTTAGATTCGATTGATTTGAATGGTTTTGATTATACTATATTTTGGGTCATGTTGTGATTATGTATTGTTATGTGGTTTAGATAAAGGGGCTTATCTAAGGTGGAAAGTCAAGACGGCTAATATTCCTTTCTGCCTAAACTAATATAAGTAAGTCCTTGCATAAATGTTTTCAATTAAAGTGTATTGTTTGCAAGTCAAATGTGATGGGAAAATGTGCCATGTAATTGGGAAATGTGCTACTTATGAGTTACTTAGATTGCAAGTATAGTCTATTTGTTGGTTAATTTTGACAAATAAATTTTATATAAAAAAATCCTTTTACTCACAAAACAGTTTTCCTACAAGCAACTTCTTTCTTCCAATAAAGCATTTTTAAACTCGCTCTGAGGAAACTATGTTTGCAATGCCAAGGTATTTGGAATTCATCAATTTGGGCACACTCTTTAAGCAAATACATGAACGTTGAGTACTCAATAAGGGTAGGCTGCTAGTGCTAGCCTTCGAAGGTTAGGGCAAGTCTTCTAGTAGGTGGCCACCTCTGAAAAATGAACTCTAGCTCGAAAGGGTGCCAGTGCTAGTAAGTCAAGTCGGTCCGAGCTAGCATTAGTCTATAGTGACTGTTCGCCTGTAATGGCAATTGGTCCGGAGTGGACAACTAGATATTTGGGTGAGAGATGGAGGAGTATCTCATCTGATGGGTTGTACACCCATCACCGGCATGATGCATAAAGTGTGGTATCATGACTCAGAAGTGCTGTAAGCGGAGTTTCACAACTACGAATGGCCTATCTTTGTATTGTGATACAAAATGTGCAAATTTTCTTCTTGTTTTTTAAAAGTTGCTTTATAACTTGCAAACATTTTTCTGATGTGTTCTCAAAAGTGCATTCACGAAATTGTTTAAAATTTTTCAAGAGCACACACAGGACTTATTGATATGTATTTCACACACTATTTATGTTATGTTTTCAGGGCGACACCACTTGGAGCAGGTTAATAACCTTAGAGATTGAAGTGTTGTCCATTTCTATTTTGTACACTTCTTTTGAGAGACTGTTGTTCGTTATTTGTTTCAGACTTGTATAAGTTTTTTTATTCAATGTAATAAGTCATTTCATTTCTTTTGTTTAGAGACTTTCTTTTGTACCTCATTATAAAGAACTCTGGTCCTTTGGATAGGGCAACATCCCTGCCCTTTTTGGGTATGTTTGTAGTGGGGTGTTACACTTAATACTATCATTATTTGAGTCTCTAATTCCTCAGAATAATTCAACTTGTTTCTCTAGTTTAGGTCTTAGATTCATTAGCTAATCTAGGGTTCTAATTAGAATTCAATCTGAGTGCCTACAAATTCCTATCCATAGGGTTCTCTTCTTCTTGCTAGGAATTGGATGTTACGACGTCTTTGTAATAGACCTAATCCATTGAATTAGGGGTCTTAGTTGCATCATCTCTTAAGGTTCTTGATTTGTGGAAGAGGTAATTGTTTGGTTGATCAAATCTCTAATTGAAATCCCTATTTTTGTGGATCTATTGTGTGTTTAGTTTGGGGTCCAATTAAGCCACGAATTTGTGTGGAAATTGAGTCAAGAAAAACTCATATCACAATGAGTCATATTGTGTGATTTTAGTGAGAGAAAAACCTCCAATAAATGGTTAGAATAACAAGAGAATCATTGTCACTTCTTTTCCTCATGTGTTTACTATTAATTTTAGATGATTACTCTTATCTTGTGTTTACTCTCTTTAGACATTTTTCTTATTATTCTCACCCTTTTACTTTTTCAATCCTCTCAACCTCTTCATGTCCTTCTTTACTCCCCCACTTCAAAACAATTAGTTCAACTAATAGAAGTTAACTAAACCCGAGTAGAAAGGATAAGGGTTCCTAGATATATTTTGTTGAACACTTGGTAGGTGACAAAAGAGGAGGCAACTCAAACAAGAAATTAAAGTAAAGAGATACCAATATAATCTAAAGGAAGTAAAGATGATATGTAAGACAACAAACAAAGCAAGGAAACACAAAGCGCTAAAGAATTAAGGAAACTAAGAAACAAGAACCAAAGATGAACAAAGCTTCAGCTATTATCAAAGAACACAAAAGAGAACAAATTTTAGAAAGTATTTGATAGGAATCGTCCTAGGCATGAAGGCCATTCTAAAGAAGGGGGAAGGAGGACAAAGACACAATACATGTCTCCATGGGTGAAGCTCCTTTTTAAGAGACTTCAAGGTGCATTTCAAGATTTCAAGCCAAGGATGAAGAAGGTTGTCAAGCAATGGAGGATTAAAGAGGGCCAAGAAGATCAAAGCTTGGACAACAATTGATATGGAGAGCCAAAGGAGCACAAGAGGAGGCTGAAAAGATAAGAAAAGCAAGCTTTGTGAAGACTAGCACACAACCGGCATGGATCCACCCAAGCAACCGGCGCCAGCTCAGCACTGGAATAAAGCTGTTCCATTCCCACCACACAGCACCGGCCTCACCAGTACAACTGGTGCCAACCCTATTCGAGCAATGCCCTGTTTTGCTAATTTTTCTTATTATTATTTTTATTTAGTTCCTAATTTAATTCCCACGACTTTTGACTTGTAATAGGTATATTTTAAACTTACTTAGGAGATGAATAGCTGAGATTGCATCTCCCATTTGCTAGGTTTAGTCTGTTATCTTTATTATATATGCCTCCTTACTCTTGTAATAGATAGATTTTAAGACTTAGAATATTTTTGGTAAAGAAACCAAATTCTCTCTAGACGAGAGTGTGTAAGGGGTAATTCCCATTTCAAGACCAAATCAAAAGATTTAGTCCTACCTTTGATTCCATGTCTCTAAACTCCAAACGGATAATCTAAATCTCTTTCTCTATTCTTGGATGCTAGTATTTTCTCTAGTATTCTTGATACGTTGAGTTTTTGGGTGCCTTCAAACAGGTGCCTTCAAATCCATCTTTTTGTTCTAATTTTTATATAAATTAGGGTATTTAGGTGTTTTGAAAGTAGGTTAGATTCACCAAATCTCATTGGGTTAATTGCATTTGCATTTAGTTCATTTGTGTGTGTGAATTTGAGAGGAAGTTGGGTGACCAACTCTAGGGTTCTTGTTTTCAAAATCAAGAGGCTTCCGTGTTAACATATTAGTATTAAGATGCTATAATCCACTAAAAACAAGTAATAAAGTATGGAAAAATATAACAAGTCATAGATATAAGTAGTGGAAATCATATAAATTTTAGAAAGTATTTCATCGCATGTACCTTTATGTCAAATACATGGCATGCATTCTCAGGTAGAAATTTTGAGCCATTGTTTTGCACTATTCTTGCTTTTTTTTCTTGACAAATATTTTCCCAAAACATTAGCCCAACATATATAAGCAATAATACATCAAGACGATGGCTAAAATTGACTTTTCCTGACTTTTATGATAGCTAGATAGAAGCCATACATTTTTTGTTTCTTATTCTTCCTTCCTCGGTTTTCTTCAATTGGATTGATGGAAAGTTATGCCACTTCACTTAGATTCCAGCTCTAATAACAGAATTTATTATATGACTCCTTCAAGATTCCACTAAAGCGATGAACAAAATAGCCCACTTTTGAATAATAAAATGGGTTAGTTGCTCAAGACCCAAATGTGCCAATGCCCTCAAATCTTGCAACCCAAGAACTCGAGGGGAACTAGCACCTAATACCCTTGAATTGGTAAGATTAGTCTTCTTCAAAATATTTTAAAACCCCAGATTTCAACTAAGGAAATCGGAACCTTAAGGATAGGAGTTGAAGGCACCCAATCTATATCTTATGAAGAACTCTAGAGTAGTAAAGAAACTAGAACCGCAAATAGAGAGATTGGAGTAGATTATCCGTTGAGTTTAGAAACTCCATCAAAGATAGGACTAAATCCTTTGATAGGTTTTAGATAGTGAGAACAAAGAGGTTCAAAGACTTTCCAAGAGTTCATTCATCCAAAATACTCAGAGTTGTCTTTCTCTCTTTCAAAGAATAGTTATAGAAGAGTAACCCTCGGATATTTTGCAAAACTAATCCTTAGTGTTTAGGGATATTAAACCATCTCAAATACATTTTTATATTACTTAATTAATTAAAAAACCAAGACATAAAAGTTGCTTAAGCCCAAGGAAGAACATAACATGAACTAGCGTCGGTTCACTCGCTAGCTCGGCGCTAGTCTAGGAATTTTCATCTTCCAAAACTTGCAACTCAACCCCTTCTTGGCCTTCACAAAAAAATTCTTATGTCTCCACGTTTATGGTGATCAAATTGAACACCTTTTTATCCTTTTTAGCCTTCTAAGTGTCTTCAAACTTCAACGTCCTTTGCATGTAACTTTGTTATTTCTCTTGGAATCTCTCAGTCCTTGTTCTTGTCCGAGGTCACTTGAGTTGTTCTAGTGCATTACTTCTTCCTTGTGCTTGTTCATCTTGTAGAAAATGATTCCCATCATAGGCACCATCAATATTTATTTTCAAGGAACCCATAGACAGCTTGATCCAAGTTATGGGAGGTTTGTTTGCACAGTTACTGAGATATCATTTTTCTCCAAAGCTCAATGACATTCATTTGCTAGAACTTTGGCCACATTAGCTATCTCCACAAGCAATTAGCTTTCTGGTTTAAGAACTGTTGAACTAGATAGGTCAGCAATAGAGAAAACAATCATTGCCTTTGTTGTCTGGCACCTAAGAGCTAGTTTTGGAGATCCTACAAATGGAATCCAGTCAACATTAGTTGGCCAAATAAGTGAAATCCAAAAGAGACCAGACTTCTCTCACTGGTGGATAGTTTAGAAGGCAGTGGAAGAGATCATCGTTCCTAGCTATAACACATTGCAGAGTTATTACAAAAAACCTCAATTCTTTTAGATAGATTCTTTCTATTAGGCAAGTTATCAAAACAAGCTTTTCACATGAAAATTTTTACCTTTGTCAAGGCTCCACAAATTATCCCAAAAAATTTCCTACACTTTACATCAGACGAGAAGAGTCCATGACCTTCATTCTTCTCCTTGGAACCATGAGCACATGATAGGCCGATCAAACAATGAATTCCCTTGCTATGGTTTTCTGTTTATGAAATTTGCCACAATTACTTGCTTGCTGTAAGCATCCCGCTCATCCAGACATTACAGTGCAAAACCATGTCTACTTAGGATTCACTTATCAACCCATAAATTTCCCATCTTTCATCACCAATGCGCAAATGAAGTCCTATATTCAACACTTGTTGACCTTCCAATATATCCTCCAGAGGTAAAATGAACGAATGCATACTTGAGCTGTAAGAAAATCATCAAGGAGGAAATAGTCATATATAGATTGATTTGATTAAATTTCTCTTTTGTAAGATATTCGACTGCTCACGGATCATTTGTTGATATTGATTGTTGGATTTTTGAGTTAATGTTCTCAATATAAGTAGTGCATTGATTGCTTTATTTATTGATATTGTAAATCTTGTATTTTCTCTTGTATAATCCAGGTCGAGCAGCATGGGACTAGAAATCCTGATCTAGCCCCCACATTCCCCTATTTCCTCCATCCCCAACTCGTTCCAGACACGAGGAAAAGCAGAGATCTCTACCTCTACTGGGGATAAAATAATTCCCAATCCTAGCTTAGCAAAGAAGCAGTGGCCCACGAGCCAAGTAGACCTAAATTTTTTTCCTTAAGAGCAAAAATATAAAACTAAAAAAAAAAAAAAAAAACCTTGTAAACAAAATGTTATCAACACATTCACCATTAAATTCTTAATACGATCATAATTTCAGCACAATTTATTCCCAATATGATAATAAAGTATTAAAATAAACTCCAAATAACTAAATTATATAAACCACAACAAATTATGGACCATAATAAATTTTAGGGTAAAATATGCTAATCATCCTTGAACTTTCATAAATTTTTATTTTTACCCTCGAATTTTAAAATATATGATTTTAGCTCTCAAACTTTTGAAACACCTAAAAAAAATAGCCATTTCAACAATAAAAACTCAAGTACAACACAAAATCACCAAATTTTAACTCTCATTCTCCCGTTTTTTATTTCTAAAATATTATTATTCAACTTTAATATCACTCTCTTCTCTTCAAATTTCTTCATTTATCAACAATAATTTTAAGATTTAACCTCAAACCTTTTATGCGACTTAATAATCTTGAGATCACTCTTTCGCACTTTTTCGAATCTAACAATACAATAAAAATAACATATTTTACCATTTAATAAACAAACCTAAGACATAAGATGAAGAAGAAAAAAACCGATTCAGTTATTGACGAATAGTAATTTTCTTGACATCTCTACAAAAAGGAAGAATAAATTTGAAAGTAGAAGTGAATTACAAAAAAAAAAAAAATCTAAAAAAGAAGTGCGAGACGCGTGAGTCACAATAGTCTTTTCATATCATATATCGAAGTTATTTTGTAAGAATTAGAAGGATGACACTACATTGTGAGAGTTGAGTGAATGAAAATACCTATAAAATAAGTCATGTAGAAGTCATGTGATGAAATGTGATGAACTTTCGTGAGCACTTAATAGTTTTAATTGATAGAAGAACTATTTTTTAGATATTTTAAAAGTTCAAGGGCTAAAATAACACATTTTAAAATTCGAGAATGAAAATCAAAATTTGTAAAAGTTCAAGGGTGGCTGACATATTTTGTCCTAAATTTTATAATTCATCCTAAAATAAACTTATATAGAACTTATATATTATCTCTTGCATACTACTTATATACTTATATTTAGTATGTATATATAACATATATAAGAATATCTTATATATAGTACATATAAAAGTGTTGACGTCAACTTTACCGAGTCGACACAACGGTTACTTTGAGCCGATACCGATTCGATAAGTTAGGACGAGTCGATAAAGTCAACATTTCAAGCAGCCGACAGTCATGGTCAACATCGGCACCACGGAGTCGATAAGAAGGAAAATAAATTCCTGATCTTTCGGCGCAAGAATTCTGCACGACCGCTGGGAGCACTCTTTGGTCGGAAGAAACTCCACGATCTGTTAGTGACTCGATTGCAGCAAGTATAAAATGGGAGCATTGCCCAGAACCAAAGACATAAATCAAACCATCAACCAACAATATTCAATTTCTTCTACTTTGTTGTCGTTTACAGTTTTTTAGTCTAGGATTTCAATTCCTTAAAGCTTTCTTACTGTTTTGTTATAGCTTTCCTTTACAGCTTTATTTCCAATTTTCCTTACAGCTTTCTGTTCTACTTTCGAATATTAGACCCTTTTTTGTACTTTCCTTTAAGCAAGTTAATACAAGTATCGGTCTATTACCCCAGAAAAGTCCTTCCGTTGAGCATTTTCAGCTGACTTTCTTGAACCCTTTCTATAGTAAGTTCAAGGAACCCGGTCCCTGATTCAAAAGAGATCTGATACCATTTTCTGTTTCACCATATCGGATCGTTTGTGTTTATCGAAAGTGAAGCCAATCCCCGTTTGCATCGACTCCCTATTTTGACAACAACACAGATTGGCACGCCCAGTGGGACTAGAGGTCAGTGTTTACATGCTATTGCGGTCAGAACGATCGATGGCAAACAATTCACATAGCCACCGGCACTAGAGTCATTCGAGCGACCCCCAGTCCGTGCTCTCCGGGGAGTCTTTGATCCTTTGGTTACTAGTACCAGTTGTACTCAGGGTACTTCTGTGGAGCAAGGTTGTCAGTCCTCGCCCCCACCACCGGTGTGTCAGTCGACGTCCACCTCGTTGACTGTCATTCGACATACTATGGAACAATGTACTAGCGAGCTCTTACAAGGTCTTATCCCACAATTTGCTACTATTTTTCGACCTCTGCTTCAGAATGAGATTTAACAATTTGCGTAGAGGCAAAATATGCAAACCTTCACTCAGCCATCGGGTTACCTTGCATAAAGGACAAATATGGCACCTGCATACCCCATGTCGTCGGCTGATGGTGCACCCTCTCATGGTTCAGTGCACCTCCTGCGAAGAGAAATATCCTTCCCTGCTACCGGGGGCATCAAGTTCTAGGAATGGTGGCTCAAAACACGTTGCCAGCAGAAATGTTTCCAAGCAGGAGTCCGGACCTAACAACAGGGTTATCAACGACTTATGAAGCAGCTCCAATCTTTGTTAGGGGAAACATGCCACCTTTTGGGAGACAGCCAAATTACTCTGTCCCTTACCCTCCTTTATATTCGAAAAAAACAGCGGCTAACCCAGGGCATGGGATCGGAAGTACTGAGCCTTCCACGGGGCAAGGTCCCCGACCTGTCATGCAAAGTCCTTCACCTCAGTTTCAATACCTGTACCAACCGATGGATATGGTAGCGGAAACATTCCAACGGCAGTCACGAGATCGGCTCGTATACCAAAAATCTTACCCTGAGTAGGTAGATTCCATGGCAGTACTCCCTCGAGGCTACAAGCTGCCGGAGTTCTCAACATTTTCTGGTGAAGATAATAAGTCCACCATAGAACACATCGGAAGATTCACAGCACAATGCGCTGAGTTAGGAAACAATGAATGGCATAAATTACAACTGTTTTCATTGTCTTTGACAGGAGCAGCATTCACATGGTATGCCAATCTAGTTCCTAATTCTGTATACTCATGGGCTGACATGGAAAGAATGTTTCACCAACATTTCTTTAAACCGGTACTGGAAGTTTCCATCGCTGACCTTTTGGCAATAAAACAAAAGGGATCAGAAAATGTTGCGGATTTTATTGAACGTTTCCGGCAAACTAAGTCCAAATATACAACCTAGTTGCCTGAAACAGAATGTGCGAGAATTACTATTAGCAGGATGCATCCGCAACTCAAAGAACGGCTCATTCTCCAAGACTTCTCGATTTATCCCGGCTGTTGTCTCACGCTGTCAGAATAGAAGAGATGATCAAGGAGAAAGAGAAGAGGCGTTCCGTCAAGTTCTCTCATGGCCAGACAATAATATCTGTCATAGACGATACTAATGAGGAAGACGAGGAGCAAGCTATAGAGGTAATGGCGGTAGAGTTGGTAAATGGTGCGTCCTATACGTGTCCTCATTTGAAACCCGGCAAGGGAAATGAGGAAATTACCACATCAGGACCCTCCTATTTGTATGACGTCTCAAAAGTTGAACAAATCTTTGACCA
>JANUWF010000073.1:0-37992 GCA_026120185.1 Voacanga thouarsii
TTATCTTCAAATTGGTCATTACACTTTTCTAGAAATTTAAACAAATCTAACGGTCAGATCATTAATTGAAAGTGCCTATCTTTGTAAATGCCTTAGGTTTTCGGTATTTTTGTAGATATTTGTTGGATTGCATGCCAAAATATATCCGATTATCTTCAAATTTGGTCATAACACTTTTCTTAGCAATTTAAACAAATCTAACGGTCGGATCATTAATTGAAAGTGCCTATCTTTGTAAATGCCTTAGGTTTTCGGTATTTTTGTTAGATATTTGTTGGATTGCATGCCAAAATATATCCGATTATCTTCAAATTTGGTCATAACACTTTTCATTAGAAATTTAAACAAATCTAACTAGTCTGGATCATTAATTGAAAGTGCCTATCCTTGTAAATACCTTAGGTTTTCATTCTTTTTGTAGACATTTAGTTGGATTGCATGCCAAAATATATGTCCGATTATCTTCAAACTTGGTCATAACACTTTTATTATCAATTTAAACAAATCTAATGGTCGGATCATTAATTGAAAGTTCCTATCTTTGTAAATGCCTTAGGTTTTCGGTATTTTTGTTGATATTTGTTGGATTGCATGCCAAAATATATCCGATTATCTTCAACTTTGGTCATTACACTTTTCTTAGAAATTTAAACAAATCTAACGGTCAGATCATTAATTGAAAGTGCCGATCATTGTAAATGCCTTAGGTTTTTGGTATTTTTGTTGATATTTGTTGGAATACATGCCAAAATATATCTGATTATCTTCAAATTTGGTCATAACACTTTTCCTAGCAATTTAAATAAATCTAACGGTCCGATCAATAATTGAAAGTGCCTATCGTTGTAAATGCCTTATGTTTTCGGTCTTTTAGTAGACATTTGGTCGATTGCTTACCAAAATATATCTGATCATATTCAAACTTGCTCATGACACTTTTCATAGCAATTTAAATAAATCTAACGGTCGGATCATTAATTGAAAGTGCCTATCCTTGTAAATGCCTTAGGTTTTCAGCATTTTTGTAGACATTTGTTGGATTGCATGCCGAAATATATCCGATTAAATTCAAACTGGTTCCTAAGACTTTTTGTAGTAAATTAAACAAATCTAACGGTCGGATCATTAATTGAATGTTCCTATCTTTGTAAATGCCTCAGGTTTTCAGTCTTTTTGTAGACAATTGTTGGATTGCATGCCAAAATATATCCGATTATATTAAAACATGGTCATAACACTTTTCCTAGCAATTTAAACAAATCTAATGGTCGTATCATTAATTGAAAGTTCCTATCTTTGTAAATGCCTTAGGTTTTCGGTCTTTTTGTAGACATTTGGTGGATTGCATGCCAAAATATATCCGATTATATTCAAACTCGGTCGTAACACTTTTCATAGCAATTTAAATAAATCTAACGGTCAGATCATTAATTGAAAGTGCTTATCCTTGTAAGTGCCTTAGGTTTTCGGTCTTTTTGTAGACATTCGGTGGATTGCATGCCAAAATATACCCGATTATATTCAAACTTGGTCGTAACACTTTTCTTAACAATTTAAATAAGTCTAACGGTCGAATCATTAATTGAAAGTGCCTATCTTTGTACATGCCTTAGGTTTTCGGTCATTTTGTAGACATTTGATGCGTTGCATGCCAAAATATATCCGATTATCTTCAAATTCGGTCATACCACTTTTTCTAGCAATTTAAACAAATATGTTGGTCGGATCATTAATTGAATGTTCCTGTCTTTGTAAATGCCTTAGGTTTTTCGGTATTTTTGTTGATATTTGTTGGATTGCATGCCAAAATATATCCGTTTATCTTCAAATTTGGTCATAACACATTTCTTAGAAATTAAACCTAATATAACGTACGGATCATTAACTGAAAGTGCCTATCTTTGTAAATGCCTTAGGTTTCGGTATTTTTGTTGATATTTGTTGGATTGCATGCCAAAATATATCTGATTATCTTCAAAATTGGTCATTACACTTTTCGTAGAAATTTAAACAAATCTAACGATCAGATCATTAATTGAAAGTGTCGATCCTTGTATGTACCTTAGGTTTTCGGTATTTTTGTTGATATTTGTTGGAATACATGCCAAAATATATCTGATTATCTTCAAATTTGGTCATAACACTTTTCCTCGCAATTTAAACAAATCTAACGGTTGGATCATTAATTGAAAGTGCCTATCGTTGTAAATGCCTTGTGTTTTCGGTCTCCTTGTAGACATTTGGTCGAATGCATACCAAAAGATATCTGATCATATTCAAACTTGGTCATGACACTTTTCATAGCAACTTAAATAAATCTAACGGCTGGATCATTAATTGAAAGTGCCTATCCTTGTAAATACCTTAGGTTTTCATTCTTTTTGTAGACATTTAGTGGATTGCATGCCAAATTATGTCCGATTATATTCAAACATGGCCATGACACATTTATTATCAATTTAAACAAATCTAATGGTCGGATCATTAATTCAAGGTTCCTATCTTTGTAAATGCCTTAGGTTTTCGGTCATTTTGTAGACATTTGTTGCATTGCATGCCAAAATATATCCGATTATCTTCAAATTTGGTCATAACACTTTTCCTAGAAATATTAAACAAATATAACGGTCGGATCATTAATTGAAAGTATCCTATCTTTGTAAATGCCTTAGGTTTTCGGTATTTTTGTTAATATTTGTTGGATTGCATGCCAAAATATATCCGATTATCTTCAAATTTGGTCATAACACTTTTATTAGAAATTTAAACAAATCTAACGGTCGAATCACTAATTGAAAGTGCTTGTATTTGTAAATGCCTTAGGTTTTCGGTATTTTTGTTGATATTTGTTGGATTGCATGCCAAAATATATTCGATTATCTTCAAATTTGGTCATAACACTTTTATTAGCAATTTAAACAAATGTAACGGTCGGATCATTAATTGAAAGTGCCTATCTTTGTAAATGCCTTAGGTTTTCGTTATTTTTGTTGATATTTGTTGGATTGCATGCCAAAATATATCCGATTATCTTCAAATTTGGTCATTACACTTTTCTTAGAAATTTAAACAAATCTAACGGTCAGATCATTAATTGAAAGTGCCGATCATTGTAAATGCCTTAGGTTTTCGGTATTTTTGTTGATATTTGTTGGAATACATGCCAAAATATATCTGATTATCTTCAAATTTGGTCATAACACTTTTCCTAGCAATTTAAATAAATCTAACGGTCAGATCATTAATTGAAAGTGCCTATCCTTGTAAATGCCTTAGGTTTTCGGTATTTTTGTAGACATTTGTTGGATTGCATGCCAAAATATATCCGATTAAATTCAAACTTGGTTCCTAAGACTTTTTGTAGTAAATTAAACAAATCTAACGGTCGGATCATTAATTGAATGTTCCTATCTTTGTAAATGCCTCAGGTTTTCAGTCTTTTTGTAGACAATTGTTGGATTGCATGCCAAAATATATCTGATTATATTAAAACATGGTCATAACACTTTTCTTAGCAATTTAAAAAAAAATCTAATGGTCGGATCATTAATTAAAAGTTCCTATCTTTGTAAATGCCGTAGGTTTTCGGTCTTTTTGTAGACATTTGGTGGATTGCATGCCAAAATATATCCGATTATATTCAAACTCGGTCGTAACACTTTTCATAGCAATTTAAATAAATCTAACGGTCAGATCATTAATTGAAATTGCTTATCCTTGTAAATGCCTTAGGTTTTCGGTCTTTCTGTAGACATTCGGTGGATTGCATGCCAAAATATACCCGATTATATTCAAACTTGGTCGTAACACTTTTCTTAGCAATTTAAATAAGTCTAACGGTCGAATCATTAATTGAAAGTGCCTATCTTTGTACATGCCTTAGGTTTTCGGTCATTTTGTAGACATTTGATGCGTTGCCTGCCAAAATATATCCGATTATCTTCAAATTCGGTCAAACCACTTTTTCTAGCAATTTAAACAAATATGTTGGTCGGATCATTAATTGAATGTTCCTGTCTTTGTAAATGCCTTAGGTTTTTCGGTATTTTTGTTGATATTTGTTGGATTGCATGCCAAAATATATCCGTTTATCTTCAAATTTGGTCATAACACATTTCTTAGAAATTAAACCTAATATAACGTACGGATCATTAACTGGAAGTGCCTATCTTTGTAAATGCCTTAGGTTTTCGGTATTTTTGTTGATATTTGTTGGATTGCATGCCAAAATATATCGGATTATCTTCAAAATTGGTCATTACTCTTTTCGTAGAAATTTAAATAAATCTAACGATCAGATCATTAATTGAAAGTGCCGATCCTTTTATGTACCTTAGGTTTTCGGTATTTTTGTTGATATTTGTTGGAATACATGCCAAAATATATCTGATTATCTTCAAATTTGGTCATAACACTTTTCCTCGCAATTTAAACAAATCTAACGGTCGGATCATTAATTGAAAGTGCCTATCGTTGTAAATGCCTTGTGTTTTCGGTCTCCTTGTAGACATTTGGTCGAATGCATACCAAAAGATATCTAATCATATTCAAACCTGGTCATGACACTTTTCATAGCAACTTAAATAAATCTAACGGCTGGATCATTAATTGAAAGTTCCTATCCTTGTAAATACCTTAGGTTTTCATTCTTTTTGTAGACATTTAGTGGATTGCATGCAAAATTATGTCCGATTATATTCAAACATGGCCACGACACATTTATTATCAATTTAAACAAGGCTAATGGTCAGATCATTAATTCAAGGTTCCTATCTTTGTAAATGCCTTAGGTTTTCGGTCATTTTGAAGACATTTCTTGCATTGCATGCCAAAATATATCCGATTATCTTCAAATTTGGTCATAACACTTTTCCTAGAAATATTAACAAATATAACGGTCGGATCATTAATTGAAATATCCTATCTTTGTAAATGCCTTAGGTTTTCTGTATTTTTGTTAATATTTGTTGGATAGCATGACAGAATATATCCGATTATCTTCAAATTTGGTTATAGCACTTTTATTAGAAATTTAAACAAATCTAACGGTCGAATCACTAATTGAAAGTGCTTGTATTTGTAAATGCATTAGGTTTTCGGTATTTTTGTTGATATTTGTTAGATTTCATGCCAAAATATATTCGATTATCTTCAAATTTGGTCATAACACTTTTATTAGCAATTTAAACAAATGTAACGGTCAGATCATTAATTGAAAGTGCCTATCCTTGTAAATGCCTTAGGATTTCAGTATTTTTGTTGACATTTGTTGGATTGAAAGCCGAAATATATCCGATTAAATTCAAACTGGTTCCTAAGACTTTTTTTAGTAAATTAAACAAATCTAACGGTCAGATCATTAATTGAATGTTCCTATATTTGTAAATGCCTCAGGTTTTCAGCCTTTTTGTAGACAATTGTTGGATTGCATGCCAAAATATATCCGATTATATTAAAACATGGTCATAACACTTTTCCTAACAATTTAAACAAATCTAATGGTCGTATCATTAATTGAAAGTTCCTATCTTTGTAAATGCCTTAGGTTTTCGGTCTTTTTGTAGACATTTGGTGGATTGCAAGCCAAAATATATCCGATTATATTCAAACTCGGTCGTAACACTTTTCATAGCAATTTAAATAAATCTAACGGTCAGATCATTAATTGAAAGTGCTTATCCTTGTAAGTGCCTTAGGTTTTCGGTCTTTTTGTAGACATTCGGTGGATTGCATGCCAAAATATACCCGATTATATTCAAACTTGGTCGTAACACTTTTCTTAACAATTTAAATAAGTCTAACGGTCGAATCATTAATTGAAAGTGCCTATCTTTGTACATGCCTTAGGTTTTCGGTCATTTTGTAGACATTTGATGCGTTGCATGCCAAAATATATCCGATTATCTTCAAATTCGGTCATACCACTTTTTCTAGCAATTTAAACAAATATGTTGGTCGGATCATTAATTTAATGTTCCTGTCTTTGTAAATGACTTAGGTTTTTCGGTATTTTTGTTGATATTTGTTGGATTGCATGCCAAAATATATCCGTTTATCTTCAAATTTGGTCATAACACATTTCTTAGAAATTAAACCTAATATAACGTACGGATCATTAACTGAAAGTGCCTATCTTTGTAAATGCCTTAGGTTTTCGGTATTTTTGTTGATATTTGTTGGATTGCATGCCAAAATATATCCGATTATCTTCAAATTTGGTCATTAACACTTTTCTTAGAAATTTAAACAAATCTAACGATCGGATCATTAATTGAAAGTGCCGATCATTGTAAATACCTTAGGTTTTCGGTATTTTTGTTGATATTTGTTGGAATACATGCCAAAATATATCTGATTATCTTCAAATTTGGTCATAACACTTTTCCTAGCAATTTAAATAAATCTAACGGTCCGATCAATAATTCAAAATGCCTATCGTTGTAAATGCTTTATGTTTTCGGTCTTTTAGTAGACATTTGGTCGATTGCTTACCAAAATATATCTGATCATATTCAAACTTGCTCGTGACACTTTTCATAGCAATTTAAATAAATCTAATGTCCGGATCATTAATTGAATGTATCTATCCTTGTAAATGCCTTAGTTTTTCAGTATTTTTGTAGACATTTGTTGGATTGCAAGCCGAAATATATCCGATTAAATTCAAACTGGTTCCTAAGACTTTTTTTAGTAAATTAAACAAATCTAACGGTCAGATCATTAATTGAATGTTCCTATATTTGTAAATGCCTCAGGTTTTCAGCCTTTTTGTAGACAATTGTTGGATTGCATGCCAAAATATATCCGATTATATTAAAACATGGTCATAACACTTTTCCTAACAATTTAAACAAATCTAATGGTCGTATCATTAATTGAAAGTTCCTATCCTTGTAAATGCCTTAGGTTTTCGGTCTTTTTGTAGACATTTGGTGGATTGCAAGCCAAAATATATCCGATTATATTCAAACTCGGTCGTAACACTTTTCATAGCAATTTAAATAAATCTAACGGTCAGATCATTAATTGAAAGTGCTTATCCTTGTAAGTGCCTTAGGTTTTCGGTCTTTTTGTGGACATTCGGTGGATTGCATGCCAAAATATACCCGATTATATTCAAACTTGGTCGTAACACTTTTCTTAACAATTTAAATAAGTCTAACGGTCGAATCATTAATTGAAAGTGCCTATCTTTGTACATGCCTTTGGTTTTCGGTCATTTTGTAGACATTTGATGCGTTGCATGCCAAAATATATCCGATTATCTTCAAATTCGGTCATAACCACTTTTTCTAGCAATTTAAACAAATATGTTGGTCGGATCATTAATTGAATGTTCCTGTCTTTGTAAATGCCTTAGGTTTTTCGGTATTTTTGTTGATATTTGTTGGATTGCATGCCAAAATATATCCGTTTATCTTCAAATTTGGTCATAACACATTTCTTAGAAATTAAACCTAATATAACGTACGGATCATTAACTGAAAGTGCCTATCTTTGTAAATGCCTTAGGTTTTCGGTATTTTTGTTGATATTTGTTGGATTGCATGCCAAAATATATCCGATTATCTTCAAAATTGGTCATTACACTTTTCGTAGAAATTTAAACAAATCTAACGATCAGATCATTAATTGAAAGTGCCGATCCTTGTATGTACCTTAGGTTTTCGGTATTTTTGTTGATATTTGTTGGAATACATGCCAAAATATATCTGATTATCTTCAAATTTGGTCATAACACTTTTCCTCGCAATTTAAACAAATCTAACGGTCGGATCATTAATTGAAAGTGCCTATCGTTGTAAATGCCTTGTGTTTTCGGTCTCCTTGTAGACATTTGGTCGAATGCACACCAAAAGATATCTGATCATATTCAAACTTGGTCATGACACTTTTCATAGCAACTTAAATAAATCTAACGGCTGGATCATTAATTGAAAGTGACTATCCTTGAAAATACCTTAGGTTTTCATTCTTTTTGTAGACATTTAGTGGATTGCATGCCAAATTATGTCCGATTATATTCAAACATGGCCACGACACATTTATTATCAATTTAAACAAATCTAATGGTCAGATCATTAATTCATGGTTCCTATCTTTGTAAATGCCTTAGGATTTCGGTCATGTTGTAGACATTTGTTGCATTGCATGCCAAAATATATCCGATTATCTTCAAATTTGGTCATAACACTTTTCTTAGAAATATAAACAAATATAACGGTCGGATCATTAATTGAAAGATCCTATCTTTGTAAATGCCTTAGGTTTTCTGTATTTTTGTTAATATTTGTTGGATTGCATGCCGAAATATATCCGATTATCTTCAAATTTGGTTATAACACTTTTATTAGGAATTTAAACAAATCTAACGGTCGAATCACTAATTGAAAGTGCTTGTATTTGTAAATGCATTAGGTTTTCGGTATTTTTGTTGATATTTGTTGGATTTCATGCCAAAATATATTCGATTATCTTCAAATTTGGTCATAACACTTTTATTAGCAATTTAAACAAATGTAACGGTCGGATCATTAATTGAAAGTGCCTATCTTTGTAAATGCCTCAGGTTTTCGTTATTTTTGTTGATATTTGTTGGATTGCATGCCAAAATATATCTGATTATCTTCAACTTTGGTCATTACACTTTTCTTAGAAATTTAAACAAATCTAACGGTCAGATCATTAATTGAAAGTGCCGATCATTGTAAATGCCTTAGGTTTTTGGTATTTTTGTTGATATTTGTTGGAATACACGCCAAAATATATCTGATTATCTTCAAATTCGGTCATAACACTTTTCCTAGCAATTTAAATAAATCTAACGGTCCGATCAATAATTGAAAGTGCCTATCGTTGTAAATGCCTTCTGTTTTCGGTCTTTTAGTAGACATTTGGTCGATTGCTTACCAAAATATATCTGATAATATTCAAACTTGCTCATGACACTTTTCATAGCAATTTAAATAAATCTAACGGCCGGATCATTAATTGAAAGTGCCTATCCTTGTAAATGCCTTAGGTTTTCTGTCTTTTTGTAGACATTTGTTGGATTGCATGCCGAAAAATATCCGATTAACTTCAAACTGGTTCCTAAGACTTTTTGTAGTAAATTAAACAAATCTAACGGTCGGATCATTAATTGAATGTTCCTATCTTTGTAAATGCCTCAGGTTTTCAGTCTTTTTGTAGACAATTGTTGGATTGCATGCCAAAATATATCCGATTATATTAAAACATGGTCATAACACTTTTCCTAGCAATTTAAACAAATCTAATGGTCGGATCATTAATTGAAAGTTCCTATCTTTGTAAATGCCTTAGGTTTTCGGTCTTTTTGTAGACATTTGGTGGATTGCAAGCCAAAATATATCCGATTATATTCAAACTCGGTCGTAACACTTTTCATAGCAATTTAAATAAATCTAACGGTCAGATCATTAATTGAAAGTGCTTATCCTTGTAAGTGCCTTAGGTTTTCGGTCTTTTTGTAGACATTCGGTGGATTGCATGCCAAAATATACCCGATTATATTCAAACTTGGTCGTAACACTTTTCTTAACAATTTAAATAAGTCTAACGGTCGAATCATTAATTGAAAGTGCCTATCTTTGTACATGCCTTTGGTTTTCGGTCATTTTGTAGACATTTGATGCGTTGCATGCCAAAATATATCCGATTATCTTCAAATTCGGTCATACCACTTTTTCTAGCAATTTAAAGAAATATGTTGGTCGGATCATTAATTTAATGTTCCTGTCTTTGTAAATGACTTAGGTTTTTCGCTATTTTTGTTGATATTTGTTGGATTGCATGCCAAAATATATCCGTTTATCTTCAAATTTTGTCAAAACATATTTCTTAGAAGTTAAACCTAATATAACGTACGGATCATTAACTGAAAGTGCATATCTTTGTAAATAACTTAGGTTTACATTCTTTTTGTAGACATTTAGTGGATTGCATACCAAATTATGTCCGATTATCTTCAAATTTGGTTATAGCACTTTTCTTAGAAATTTAAACAAATCTAACGGTCAGATCATTAATTGAAAGTGCCGATCATTGTAAATACCTTAGGTTTTTGGTATTTTTATCAATATTTGTTGGAATATATGCCAAAATATATCTGATTATCTTCAAATTTGGTCATAACACTTTTCCTCGCAATTTAAACAAATCTAACGGTCGGATCATTAATTGAAAGTGCCTATCGTTGTAAATGCCTTATGTTTTCGGTCTTTTTAGTAGACATTTGGTCGATTGCATACCAAAATATATCCGATCATATTCAAACT
Organism: Voacanga thouarsii; assembly: GCA_026120185.1. NCBI lineage: Eukaryota > Viridiplantae > Streptophyta > Magnoliopsida > Gentianales > Apocynaceae > Voacanga > Voacanga thouarsii. The sequence goes on from JANUWF010000073.1 coordinate 10,299, forward strand.
TGCTCATGACACTTTTCATAGCAATTTAAAAAAATCCAACGGCCGGATCATTAATTGAAAGTGCCTATCCTTGTAAATGCCTTAGGTTTTCAGTATTTTTGTAGACATTTGGTGGATTGAATGCCAAAATATATCCGATTAAATTCAAACATGGTTCCTAAGACTTTTTGTAGTAAATTTAAACAAATCTAACGGTCGGATCATTAATTGAATAGTTCCTATCTTTGTAAATGCCTTAGGTTTTCGGTCTTTTTGTAGACATTTGTTGGATTGCATGCCAAAATATATCCGATTATATTCAAACATGGTCATAACACTTTTCATAGCAATTTAAACAAATCTAATGGTCGGATCATTAATTGAAAGTTCCTATCTTTGTAAATGCCTTAGGTTTTCGGTCTTTTTGTAGACATTCGGTGGATTGCATGCCAAAATATACCCGATTATATTCAAACTTGGTCGTAACACTTTTCTTAACAATTTAAATAAGTCTAACGGTCGAATCATTAATTGAAAGTGCCTATCTTTGTACATGCCTTAGGTTTTCGGTCATTTTGTAGACGTTTGATGCGTTGCCTGCCAAAATACATCCGATTATCTTCAAATTCGGTCAAACCACTTTTTCTAGCAATTTAAACAAATATGTTGGTCGGATCATTAATTGAATGTTCCTGTCTTTGTAAATACCTTAGGTTTTCGGTATTTTTGTTGATATTTGTTGGATTGCATGCCAAAATATATCCGTTTATCTTCAAATTTGGTCATAACACATTTCTTAGAAATTAAACCTAATATAACGTACGGATCATTAACTGAAAGTGCCTATCTTTGTAAATGCCTTAGGTTTTCGGTATTTTTGTTGATATTTGTTGGATTGCATGCCAAAATATATCCGATTATCTTCAAAATTGGTCATTACACTTTTCGTAGAAATTTAAACAAATCTAACGATCAGATCATTAATTGAAAGTGCCGATCCTTGTATGTACCTTAGGTTTTCGGTATTTTTGTTGATATTTGTTGGAATACATGCCAAAATATATCCGATTATCTTCAAATTTGGTCATAACACTTTTCCTCGCAATTTAAACAAATCTAACGGTTGGATCATTAATTGAAAGTGCCTATCGTTGTAAATGCCTTGTGTTTTCGGTCTCCTTGTAGACATTTGGTCGAATGCACACCAAAAGATATCTGATCATATTCAAACTTGGTCATGACACTTTTCATAGCAACATAAATAAATCTAACGGCTGGATCATTAATTGAAAGTGACTATCCTTGAAAATATCTTAGGTTTCATTCTTTTTGTAGACATTTAGTGGATTGCTTGCCAAATTATGTCCGATTATATTCAAACATGGCCACGACACATTTATTATCAATTTAAACAAATCTAATGGTCAGATCATTAATTCATGGTTCCTATCTTTGTAAATGCCTTAGGATTTCGGTCATGTTGTAGACATTTGTTGCATTGCATGCCAAAATATATCCGATTATCTTCAAATTTGGTCATAACACTTTTCCTAGAAATATTAACAAATATAACGGTCGGATCATTAATTGAAAGATCCTATCTTTGTAAATGCCTTAGGTTTTCTGTATTTTTGTTAATATTTGTTGGATTGCATGCCAGAATATATCCGATTATCTTCAAATTTGGTTATAACACTTTTATTAGGAATTTAAACAAATCTAACGGTCGAATCACTAATTGAAAGTGCTTGTATTTGTAAATGCATTAGGTTTTCGGTATTTTTGTTGATATTTGTTGGATTTCATGCCAAAATATATTCGATTATCTTCAAATTTGGTCATAACACTTTTATTAGCAATTTAAACAAATGTAACGGTCGGATCATTAATTGAAAGTGCCTATCTTTGTAAATGCCTCAGGTTTTCGTTATTTTTGTTGATATTTGTTGGATTGCATGCCAAAATATATCCGATTATCTTCAACTTTGGTCATTACACTTTTCTTAGAAATTTAAACAAATCTAACGGTCAGATCATTAATTGAAAGTGCCGATCATTGTAAATGCCTTAGGTTTTTGGTATTTTTGTCGATATTTGTTGGAATACATGCCAAAATATATCCGATTATCTTCAAATTTGGTCATAACACTTTTCCTAGCAATTTAAATAAATCTAACGGTCCGATCAATAATTGAAAGTGCCTATCGTTGTAAATGCCTTCTGTTTTCGGTCTTTTAGTAGACATTTGGTCGATTGCTTACCAAAATATATCTGATCATATTCAAACTTGCTCATGACACTTTTCATAGAAATTTAAATAAATCTAACGGCCGGATCATTAATTGAAAGTGCCTATCCTTGTAAATGCCTTATGGTTTTTGTACTTTTTGTGGACATTTGTTGGATTGCATGCCGAAAAATATCCGATTAACTTCAAACTGGTTCCTAAGACTTTTTGTAGTAAATTAAACAAATCTAACGGTCAGATCATTAATTGAATGTTCCTATCTTTGTAAATGCCTCAGGTTTTCAGCCTTTTTGTAGACAATTGTTGGATTGCATGCCAAAATATATCCGATTATATTAAAACATGGTCATAACACTTTTCCTAACAATTTAAACAAATCTAATGGTCGTATCATTAATTGAAAGTTCCTATCTTTGTAAATGCCTTAGGTTTTCGATCTTTTTGTAGACATTTGGTGGATTGCAAGCCAAAATATATCCGATTATATTCAAACTCGGTCGTAACACTTTTCATAGCAATTTAAATAAATCTAACGGTCAGATCATTAATTGAAAGTGCTTATCCTTGTAAGTGCCTTAGGTTTTCGGTCTTTTTGTAGACATTCGGTGGATTGCATGCCAAAATATACCCGATTATATTCAAACTTGGTCGTAACACTTTTCTTAACAATTTAAATAAGTCTAACGGTCGAATCATTAATTGAAAGTGCCTATCTTTGTACATGCCTTAGGTTTTCGGTCATTTTGTAGACATTTGATGCGTTGCATGCCAAAATATATCCGATTATCTTCAAATTCGGTCAAACCACTTTTTCTAGCAATTTAAACAAATATGTTGGTCGGATCATTAATTGAATGTTCCTGTCTTTGTAAATAGCCTTAGGTTTTTCGGTATTTTTGTTGATATTTGTTGGATTGCATGCCAAAATATATCTGTTTATCTTCAAATTTGGTCATAACACATTTCTTAGAAATTAAACCTAATATAACGTACGGATCATTAACTGAAAGTGCCTATCTTTGTAAATGCCTTAGGTTTTCGGTATTTTTGTTGATATTTGTTGGATTGCATGCCAAAATATATCTGATTATCTTCAAAATTGGTCATTGCACTTTTCGTAGAAATTTAAACAAATCTAACGATCAGATCATTAATTGAAAGTGCCGATCCTTTTATGTACCTTAGGTTTTCGGTATTTTTGTTGATATTTGTTGGAATACATGCCAAAATATATCTGATTATCTACAAATTTGGTAATAACACTTTTCCTCGCAATTTAAACAAATATAACGGTTGGATCTTTAATTGAAAGTGTCTATCGTTGTAAATGCCTTGTGTTTTCGGTCTCCTTGTAGACATTTGGTCGAATGCATACCAAAAGATATCTGATCATATTCAAACCTGGTCATGACACTTTTCATAGCAACTTAAATAAATCTAACGGCTGGATCATTAATTGAAAGTGACTATCCTTGAAAATACCTTAGGTTTCATTCTTTTTGTAGACATTTAGTGGATTGCATGCCAAATTATGTCCGATTATATTCAAACATGGCCACGACACATTTATTATCAATTTAAACAAATCTAATGGTCAGATCATTAATTCATGGTTCCTATCTTTGTAAATGCCTTAGGATTTCGGTCATGTTGTAGACATTTGTTGCATTGCATGCCAAAATATATCCGATTATCTTCAAATTTGGTCATAACACTTTTCCTTGAAATATAAACAAATATAACGGTCGGATCATTAATTGAAAGATCCTATCTTTGTAAATGCCTTAGGTTTTCTGTATTTTTGTTAATATTTGTTGGATTGCATGCCAGAATATATCCGATTATCTTCAAATTTGGTTATAACACTTTTATTAGGAATTTAAACAAATCTAACGGTCGAATCACTAATTGAAAGTGCTTGTATTTGTAAATGCATTAGGTTTTCGGTATTTTTGTCGATATTTGTTGGATTTCATGCCAAAATATATTCGATTATCTTCAAATTTGGTCATAACACTTTTATTAGCAATTTAAACAAATGTAACGGTCGGATCATTAATTGAAAGTGCCTATCTTTGTAAATGCCTCAGGTTTTCGTTATTTTTGTTGATATTTGTTGGATTGCATGCCAAAATATATCTGATTATCTTCAACTTTGGTCATTACACTTTTCTTAGAAATTTAAACAAATCTAACGGTCAGATCATTAATTGAAAGTGCCGATCATTGTAAATGCCTTAGGTTTTTGGTATTTTTGTCGATATTTGTTGGAATACATGCCAAAATATATCCGATTATCTTCAAATTTGGTCATAACACTTTTCCTAGCAATTTAAATAAATCTAACGGTCCGATCAATAATTGAAAGTGCCTATCGTTGTAAATGCCTTCTGTTTTCGGTCTTTTAGTAGACATTTGGTCGATTGCTTACCAAAATATATCTGATCATATTCAAACTTGCTCATGACACTTTTCATAGCAATTTAAATAAATCTAACGACTGGATCATTAATTGAAAGTGCCTATCCTTGTAAATGCCTTGGGTTTTCTGACTTTTTGGAGACATTTGTTGGATTGCATGCTGAAAAATATCCGATTAACTTCAAACTGGTTCCTTAGATTTTTTGTAGTAAATTAAACAAATCTAACGGTCGGATCATTAATTGAATGTTCCTATCTTTGTAAATGCCTCAGGTTTTCAGTCTTTTTGTAGACAATTGTTGGATTGCATGCCAAAATATATCCGATTATATTAAAACATGGTCATAAAACTTTTCCTAGCAATTTAAACAAATCTAATGGTCGTATCATTAATTGAAAGTTCCTATCTTTGTAAATGCCTTAGGTTTTCGGTCTTTTTGTAGACATTTGGTGGATTGCAAGCCAAAATATATCCGATTATATTCAAACTCGGTCGTAACACTTTTCATAGCAATTTAAATAAATCTAACGGTCAGATCATTAATTGAAAGTGCTTATCCTTGTAAGTGCCTTAGGTTTTCGGTCTTTTTGTAGACATTCGGTGGATTGCATGCCAAAATATACCCGATTATATTCAAACTTGGTCGTAACACTTTTCTTAACAATTTAAATAAGTCTAACGGTCGAATACTTAATTGAAAGTGCCTATCTTTGTACATGCCTTAGGTTTTCGGTCATTTTGTAGACATTTGATGCGTTGCCTGCCAAAATATATCCGATTATCTTCAAATTCGGTCAAACCACTTTTTCTAGCAATTTAAACAAATATGTTGGTCGGATCATTAATTGATTGTTCCTGTCTTTGTAAATAGCTTAGGTTTTTCGGTATTTTTGTTGATATTTGTTGGATTGCATGCCAAAATATATCCGTTTATCTTCAAATTTGGTCATAACACATTTCTTAGAAATTAAACCTAATATAACGTACGGATCATTAACTGAAAGTGCCTATCTTTGTAAATGCCTTAGGTTTTCGGTATTTTTGTTGATATTTGTTGGATTGCATGCCAAAATATATCTGATTATCTTCAAAATTGGTCATTACACTTTTCGTAGAAATTTAAACAAATCTAACGATCAGATCATTAATTGAAAGTGCCGATCCTTGTATGTACCTTAGGTTTTCGGTATTTTTGTTGATATTTGTTGGAATACATGCCAAAATATATCTGATTATCTTCAAATTTGGTCATAACACTTTTCCTCGCAATTTAAACAAATCTAACGGTTGGATCATTAATTGAAAGTGCCTATCGTTGTAAATGCCTTGTGTTTTCGGTCTCCTTGTAGACATTTGGTCGAATGCATACCAAAAGATATCTGATCATATTCAAACTTGGTCATGACACTTTTCATAGCAACTTAAATAAATCTAACGAGCTGGATCATTAATTGAAAGTGACTATCCTTGAAAATACCTTAGGTTTCATTCTTTTTGTAGACATTTAGTGGATTGCATGCCAAATTATGTCCGATTATATTCAAACATGGCCACGACACATTTATTATCAATTTAAACAAATCTAATGGTCAGATCATTAATTCATGGTTCCTATCTTTGTAAATGCCTTAGGATTTCGGTCATGTTGTAGACATTTGTTGCATTGCATGCCAAAATATATCCGATTATCTTCAAATTTGGTCATAACACTTTTCCTAGAAATATAAACAAATATAACGGTCGGATCATTAATTGAAATATCCTATCTTTGTAAATGCCTTAGGTTTTCTGTATTTTTGTTAATATTTGTTGGATTGCATGACAGAATATATCCGATTATCTTCAAATTTGGTTATAACACTTTTATTAGGAATTTAAACAAATCTAACGGTCGAATCACTAATTGAAAGTGCTTGTATTTGTAAATGCATTAGGTTTTCGGTATTTTTGTCGATATTTGTTGGATTTCATGCCAAAATATATTCGATTATCTTCAAATTTGGTCATAACACTTTTATTAGCAATTTAAACAAATGTAACGGTCGGATCATTAATTGAAAGTGCCTATCTTTGTAAATGCCTCAGGTTTTCGTTATTTTTGTTGATATTTGTTGGATTGCATGCCAAAATATATCTGATTATCTTCAACTTTGGTCATTACACTTTTCTTAGAAATTTAAACAAATCTAACGGCTGGATCATTAATTGAAAGTGCCGATCATTGTAAATGCCTTAGGTTTTTGGTATTTTTGTCGATATTTGTTGGAATACATGCCAAAATATATCCGATTATCTTCAAATTTGGTCATAACACTTTTCCTAGCAATTTAAATAAATCTAACGGTCCGATCAATAATTGAAAGTTCCTATCGTTGTAAAAGCCTTATGTTTTCGGTCTTTTAGTAGACATTTGGTCGATTGCCTACCAAAATATATCTGATCATATTCAAAGTTGCTCATGACACTTTTCATAGCAATTTAAATAAATCTAACGACCGGATCATTAATTGAAAGTGCCTATCCTTGTAAATGCCTTAGGTTTTCAGTATTTTTGTAGACATTTGTTGGATTGCATGCTTAAAATATATCCGATTAACTTCAAACTGGTTCCTAAGACTTTTTGTAGTAAATTAAACAAATCTAACGGTCGGATCATTAATTGAATGTTCCTATCTTTGTAAATGCCTCGGGTTTTCGGTCTTTTTGTAGACAATTGTTGGATTGCATGCCAAAATATATCCGATTATATTAAAACATGGTCATAAAACTTTTCCTAGCAATTTAAACAAATCTAATGGTCGGATCATTAATTGAAAGTTCCTATCTTTGTAAATGCCTTAGGTTTTCGATCTTTTTGTAGACATTTGGTGGATTGCAAGCCAAAATATATCCGATTATATTCAAACTCGGTCGTAACACTTTTCATAGCAATTTAAATAAATCTAACGGTCAGATCATTAATTGAAAGTGCTTATCCTTGTAAGTGCCTTAGGTTTTCGGTCTTTTTGTAGACATTCGGTGGATTGCATGCCAAAATATACCCGATTATATTCAAACTTGGTCGTAACACTTTTCTTAACAATTTAAATAAGTCTAACGGTCGAATACTTAATTGAAAGTGCCTATCTTTGTACATGCCTTAGGTTTTCGGTCATTTTGTAGACATTTGATGCGTTGCCTGCCAAAATATATCCGATTATCTTCAAATTCGGTCAAACCACTTTTTCTAGCAATTTAAACAAATATGTTGGTCGGATCATTAATTGATTGTTCCTGTCTTTGTAAATGCCTTAGGTTTTTCGGTATTTTTGTTGATATTTGTTGGATTGCATGCCAAAATATATCCGTTTATCTTCAAATTTGGTCATAACACATTTCTTAGAAATTAAACCTAATATAACGTACGGATCATTAGCTGAAAGTGCCTATCTTTGTAAATGCCTTAGGTTTTCGGTATTTTTGTTGATATTTGTTGGATTGCATGCCAAAATATATCTGATTATCTTCAAAATTGGTCATTACACTTTTCGTAGAAATTTAAACAAATCTAACGATCAGATCATTAATTGAAAGTGCCGATCCTTTTATGTACCTTAGGTTTTCGGTATTTTTGTTGATATTTGTTGGAATACATGCCAAAATATATCTGATTATCTACAAATTTGGTCATAACACTTTTCCTCGCAATTTAAACAAATCTAACGGTTGGATCATTAATTGAAAGTGCCTATCGTTGTAAATGCCTTGTGTTTTCGGTCTCCTTGTAGACATTTGGTCGAATGCATACCAAAAGATATCTGATCATATTCAAACCTGGTCATGACACTTTTCATAGCAACTTAAATAAATCAAACGGCTGGATCATTAATTGAAAGTGACTATCCTTGAAAATACCTTAGGTTTCATTCTTTTTGTAGACATTTAGTGGATTGCATGCCAAATTTTGTCCGATTATATTCAAACATGGCCAAGACACATTTATTATCAATTTAAACAAATCTAATGGTCAGATCATTAATTCATGGTTCCTATCTTTGTAAATGCCTTAGGATTTCGGTCATGTTGTAGACATTTGTTGCATTGCATGCCAAAAAATATCCGATTATCTTCAAATTTGGTCATCACACTTTTCTTAGATATATAAACAAATATAACGGTCGGATCATTAATTGAAAGATCCTATCTTTGTAAATGCCTTATGTTTTCTGTATTTTTGTTAATATTTGCTGGATTGCATGCCAGAATATATCCGATTATCTTCAAATTTGGTTATAAAACTTTTATTAGGAATTTAAACAAATCTAACGGTCGAATCACTAATTGAAAGTGCTTGTATTTGTAAATGCATTAGGTTTTTGGTATTTTTGTCGATATTTGTTGGATTTCATGCCAAAATATATTCGATTGTCTTCAAATTTGGTCATAACACTTTTATTAGCAATTAAAACAAATGTAACGGTCGGATCATTAATTGAAAGTGCCTATCTTTGTAAATGTCTCAGGTTTTCGTTATTTTTGTTGATATTTGTTGGTTTGCAAGCCAAAATATATCTGATTATCTTCAACTTTGGTCATTACACTTTTCTTAGAAATTTAAACAAATCAACGGTCAGATCATTAATTGAAAATGCCGATTATTGTAAATGCCTTAGGTTTTTGGTATTTTTGTCGATATTTGTTGGAATACATGCCAAAATATATCCGATTATCTTCAAATTTGGTCATAACACTTTTCCTAGCAATTTAAATAAATCTAACGGTCTGATCAATAATTGAAAGTGCCTATCGTTGTAAATGCCTTCTGTTTTCGGTCTTTTAGTAGACATTTGGTCGATTGCTTACCAAAATATATCTGATCAAATTCAAACTTGCTCCTGACACTTTTCATTGAAATTTAAATAAATCTAACGGCCGATCATTAATTGAAAGTGCCTATCCTTGTAAATGCCTTGGGTTTTCTGACTTTTTGTAGACATTTGTTGGATTGCATGCTTAAAAATATCCGATTAACTTCAAACTGGTTCGTAAGACTTTTTGTAGTAAATTAAACAAATCTAACGGTCGGATCATTAATTGAATGTTCCTATCTTTGTAAATGCCTCAGGTTTTCAGTCTTTTTGTCGACAATTGTTGGATTGCATTCCAAAATATATCCGATTATATTAAACATGGTCATAAAACTTTTCCTAGCAATTTAAACAAATCTAATGGTCGTATCATTAATTGAAAGTTCCTATCTTTGTAAATGCCTTAGGTTTTCGATCTTTTTGTAGACATTTGGGGGATTGCAAGCCAAAATATATCCGATTATATTCAAAGTCGGTCGTAACACTTTTCATAGCAATTTAAATAAATCTAACGGCAGATCATTAATTGAAAGTGCTTATCCTTGTAAGTGCCTTAGGTTTTCGGTCTTTTTGTAGACATTCGGTGGATTGCATGCCAAAATATACCCGATTATATTCAAACTTGGTCGTAACACTTTTCTTAACAATTTAAATAAGTATAACGGTCGAATACTTAATTGAAAGTGCCTATCTTTGTACATGCCTTAGGTTTTCGGTCATTTTGTAGACATTTGATGCGTTGCCTGCCAAAATATATCCGATTATCTTCAAATTCGGTCAAACCACTTTTTCTAGCAATTTGAACAAATATGTTGGTCGGATCATTAATTTATTGTTCCTGTCTTTGTAAATAGCTTAGGTTTTTCGGTATTTTTGTTGATATTTGTTGGATTGCATGCCAAAATATATCTGTTTATCTTCAAATTTGGTCATAACACATTTCTTAGAAATTAAACCTAATATAACGTACGGATCATTAACTGAAAGTGCCTATCTTTGTAAATGCCTTAGGTTTTCGGTATTTTTGTTGATATTTGTTGGATTGCATGCCAAAATATATCTGATTATCTTCAAAATTGGTCATTACACTTTTCGTAGAAATTTAAACAAATCTAACGATCAGATCATTAATTGAAAGTGCCGATCCTTTTATGTACCTTAGGTTTTCGGTATTTTTGTTGATATTTGTTGGAATACATGCCAAAATATATCTGATTATCTACAAATTTGGTCATAACACTTTTCCTCGCAATTTAAACAAATCTAACGGTTGGATCATTAATTGAAAGTGCCTATCGTTGTAAATGCCTTGTGTTTTCGGTCTCCTTGTAGACATTTGGTCGAATGCATACCAAAAGATATCTGATCATATTCAAACCTGGTCATGACACTTTTCATAGCAACTTAAATAAATCAAACGGCTGGATCATTAATTGAAAGTGACTATCCTTGAAAATACCTTAGGTTTCATTCTTTTTGTAGACATTTAGTGGATTGCATGCCAAATTTTGTCCGATTATATTCAAACATGGCCACGACACATTTATTATCAATTTAAACAAATCTAATGGTCAGATCATTAATTCATGGTTCCTATCTTTGTAAATGCCTTAGGATTTCGGTCATGTTGTAGACATTTGTTGCATTGCATGCCAAAAAATATCCGATTATCTTCAAATTTGGTCATAACACTTTTCTTAGATATATAAACAAATATAACGGTCGGATCATTAATTGAAAGATCCTATCTTTGTAAATGCCTTATGTTTTCTGTATTTTTGTTAATATTTGCTGGATTGCATGCCAGAATATATCCGATTATCTTCAAATTTGGTTATAAAACTTTTATTAGGAATTTAAACAAATCTAACGGTCGAATCACTAATTGAAAGTGCTTGTATTTGTAAATGCATTAGGTTTTCGGTATTTTTGTTGATATTTGTTAGATTTCATGCCAAAATATATTCGATTATCTTCAAATTTGGTCATAACACTTTTATTAGCAATTTAAACAAATGTAACGGTCGGATCATTAATTGAAAGTGCCTATCTTTGTAAATGCCTCAGGTTTTCGTTATTTTTGTTGATATTTGTTGGATTGCATGCCAAAATATATCTGATTATCTTCAACTTTGGTCATTACACTTTTCTTAGAAATTTAAACAAATCTAACGGTCAGATCATTAATTGAAAGTGCCGATCATTGTAAATGCCTAAGGTTTTTGGTATTTTTGTCGATATTTGTTGGAATACATGCCAAAATATATCTGATTATCTTCAAATTTGGTCATAACACTTTTCCTAGCAATTTAAATAAATCTAACGGTCCGATCAATAATTGAAAGTGCCTATCGTTGTAAATGCCTTATGTTTTCGGTCTTTTAGTAGACATTTGGTCGATTGCTTACCAAAATATATCTGATCATATTCAAACTTGCTCATGACACTTTTCATAGCAATTTAAATAAATCTAACGGCCGGATCATTAATTGAAAGTGCCTATCCTTGTAAATGCCTTAGGTTTTCAGTATTTTTGTAGACATTTGTTGGATTGAAAGCCGAAATATATCCGATTAAATTCAAACTGGTTCCTAAGACTTTTTGTAGTAAATTAAACAAATCTAACGGTCGGATCATTAATTGAATGTTCCTATCTTTGTAAATGCCTCAGGTTTTCAGTCTTTTTGTAGACAATTGTTGGATTGCATGCCAAAATATATCCGATTATATTAAAACATGGTCATAACACTTTTCCTAGCAATTTAAACAAATCTAATGGTCGGATCATTAATTGAAAGTTCCTATCTTTGTAAATGCCTTAGGTTTTCGGTCTTTTTGTAGACATTTGGTGGATTGCAAGCCAAAATATATCCGATTATATTCAAACTCGGTCGTAACACTTTTCATAGCAATTTAAATAAATCTAACGGTCAGATCATTAATTGAAAGTGCTTATCCTTGTAAGTGCCTTAGGTTTTCGGTCTTTTTGTAGACATTCGGTGGATTGCATGCCAAAATATACCCGATTATATTCAAACTTGGTCGTAACACTTTTCTTAACAATTTAAATAAGTCTAACGGTCGAATCCTTAATTGAAAGTGCCTATCTTTGTACATGCCTTAGGTTTTCGGTCATTTTGTAGACATTTGATGCGTTGCATGCCAAAATATATCCGATTATCTTCAAATTCGGTCATACCACTTTTTCTAGCAATTTAAACAAATATGTTGGTCGGATCATTAATTTAATGTTCCTGTCTTTGTAAATGGCTTAGGTTTTTCGGTATTTTTGTTGATATTTGTTGGATTGCATGCCAAAATATATCCGTTTATCTTCAAATTTGGTCATAACACATTTCTTAGAAATTAAACCTAATATAACGTACGGATCATTAACTGAAAGTGCCTATCTTTGTAAATGCCTTAGGTTTCGGTATTTTTGTTGATATTTGTTGGATTGCATGCCAAAATATATCTGATTATCTTCAAAATTGGTCATTACACTTTTCGTAGAAATTTAAACAAATCTAACGATCAGATCATTAATTGAAAGTGTCGATCCTTGTATGTACCTTAGGTTTTCGGTATTTTTGTTAATATTTGTTGGAATACATGCCAAAATATATCTGATTATCTTCAAATTTGGTCATAACACTTTTCCTAGCAATTTAAACAAATCTAACGGTCGGATCATTAATTGAAAATACCTATCGTTGTAAATGCCTTGTGTTTTCGGTCTCCTTGTAGACATTTGGTCGAATGCACACCAAAAGATATCTGATCATATTCAAACTTGGTCATGACACTTTTCATAGCAACATAAATAAATCTAACGGCTGGATCATTAATTGAAAGTGACTATCCTTGAAAATACCTTAGGTTTCATTCTTTTTGTAGACATTTAGTGGATTGCTTGCCAAATTATGTCCGATTATATTCAAACATGGCCACGACACATTTATTATCAATTTAAACAAATCTAATGGTCAGATCATTAATTCATGGTTCCTATCTTTGTAAATGCCTTAGGATTTCGGTCATGTTGTAGACATTTGTTGCATTGCATGCCAAAATATATCCGATTATCTTCAAATTTGGTCATAACACTTTTCCTAGAAATATTAACAAATATAACGGTCGGATCATTAATTGAAATATCCTATCTTTGTAAATGCCTTAGGTTTTCTGTATTTTTGTTAATATTTGTTGGATAGCATGACAGAATATATCCGATTATCTTCAAATTTGGTTATAGCACTTTTATTAGAAATTTAAACAAATCTAACGGTCGAATCACTAATTGAAAGTGCTTGTATTTGTAAATGCATTAGGTTTTCGGTATTTTTGTTGATATTTGTTAGATTTCATGCCAAAATATATTCGATTATCTTCAAATTTGGTCATAACACTTTTATTAGCAATTTAAACAAATGTAACGGTCGGATCATTAATTGAAAGTGCCTATCTTTGTAAATGCCTCAGGTTTTCGTTATTTTTGTTGATATTTGTTGGATTGCATGCCAAAATATATCCGATTATCTTCAACGTTGGTCATTACACTTTTCTTAGAAATTTAAACAAATCTAACGGTCAGATCATTAATTGAAAGTGCCGATCATTGTAAATGCCTAAGGTTTTTGGTATTTTTGTCGATATTTGTTGGAATACATGCCAAAATATATCTGATTATCTTCAAATTTGGTCATAACACTTTTCCTAGCAATTTAAATAAATCTAACGGTCCGATCAATAATTGAAAGTGCCTATCGTTGTAAATGCCTTATGTTTTCGGTCTTTTAGTAGACATTTGGTCGATTGCTTACCAAAATATATCTGATCATATTCAAACTTGCTCATGACACTTTTCATAGCAATTTAAATAAATCTAACGGCCGGATCATTAATTGAAAGTGCCTATCCTTGTAAATGCCTTAGGTTTTCAGTATTTTTGTAGACATTTGTTGGATTGCAAGCCGAAATATATCCGATTAAATTCAAACTGGTTCCTAAGACTTTTTGTAGTAAATTAAACAAATCTAACGGTCGGATCATTAATTGAATGTTCCTATCTTTGTAAATGCCTCAGGTTTTCAGTCTTTTTGTAGACAATTGTTGGATTGCATGCCAAAATATATCCGATTATATTAAAACATGGTCATAACACTTTTCCTAGCAATTTAAACAAATCTAATGGTCGGATCATTAATTGAAAGTTCCTATCTTTGTAAATGCCTTAGGTTTTCGATTCTTTTTGTAGACATTTGGTGGATTGCATGCCAAAATATATCCGATTATATTCAAACTCGGTCGTAACACTTTTCATAGCAATTTAAATAAATCTAACGGTCGATCAATAATTGAAAGTGCTTATCTTTGTAAATGCCTTAGGTTTTCGGTCTTTTTGTAGACATTCGGTGGATTGCATGCCAAAATATACCCGATTATATTCAAACTTGGTCGTAACACTTTTCTTAGCAATTTAAATAAGTCTAACGGTCGAATCATTAATTGAAAGTGCCTATCTTTGTACATGCCTTAGGTTTTCGGTCATTTTGTAGACATTTGATGCGTTGCCTGCCAAAATATATCCGATTATCTTCAAATTCGGTCAAACCACTTTTTCTAGCAATTTAAACAAATATGTTGGTCGGATCATTAATTGAATGTTCCTGTCTTTGTAAATGCCTTAGGTTTTTCGGTATTTTTGTTGATATTTGTTGGATTGCATGCCAAAATATATCCGTTTATCTTCAAATTTGGTCATAACACATTTCTTAGAAATTAAACCTAATATAACGTACGGATCATTAAGAGGAAGTGCCTATCTTTGTAAATGCCTTAGGTTTTCGGTATTTTTGTTGATATTTGTTGGATTGCATGCCAAAATATATCTGATTATCTTCAAAATTGGTCATTACACTTTTCGTAGAAATTTAAACAAATCTAACGATCAGATCATTAATTGAAAGTGCCGATCCTTTTATGTACCTTAGGTTTTCGGTATTTTTGTTGATATTTGTTGGAATACATGCCAAAATATATCTGATTATCTTCAAATTTGGTCATAACACTTTTCCTCGCAATTTAAACAAATCTAACGGTCGGATCATTAATTGAAAGTGCCTATCGTTGTAAATGCCTTGTGTTTTCGGTCTCCTTGTAGACATTTGGTCGAATGCATACCAAAAGATATCTAATCATATTCAAACCTGGTCATGACACTTTTCATAGCAACTTAAATAAATCTAACGTACTGGATCATTAATTGAAAGTGCCTATCCTTGTAAATACCTTAGGTTTTCATTCTTTTTGTAGACATTTAGTGGATTGCATGCCAAATTATGTCCGATTATATTCAAACATGGCCACGACACATTTATTATCAATTTAAACAAGTCTAATGGTCAGATCATTAATTCAAGGTTCCTATCTTTGTAAATGCCTTAGGTTTTCGGTCATTTTGTAGACATTTGTTGCATTGCATGCCAAAATATATCCGATTATCTTCAAATTTGGTCATAACACTTTTCCTAGAAATATAAACAAATATAACGGTCGGATCATTAATTGAAATATCCTATCTTTGTAAATGCCTTAGGTTTTCTGTATTTTTGTTAATATTTGTTGGATAGCATGACAAAATATATCCGATTATCTTCAAATTTGGTTATAGCACTTTTATTAGAAATTTAAACAAATCTAACGGTCGAATCACTAATTGAAAGTGCTTGTATTTGTAAATGCATTAGGTTTTCGGTATTTTTGTTGATATTTGTTAGATTTCATGCCAAAATATATTCGATTATCTTCAAATTTGGTCATAACACTTTTATTAGCAATTTAAACAAATGTAACGGTCAGATCATTAATTGAAAGTGCCTATCCTTGTAAATGCCTTAGGATTTCAGTATTTTTGTTGACATTTGTTGGATTGCATGCCAAAATATATCCGATTAACTTCAAACTGGTTCCTAAGACTTTTTGTAGTAAATTAAACAAATCTAACGGTCAGATCATTAATTGAATGTTCCTATATTTGTAAATGCCTCAGGTTTTCAGCCTTTTTGTAGACAATTGTTGGATTGCATGCCAAAATATATCCGATTATATTAAAACATGGTCATAACACTTTTCCTAGCAATTTAAACAAATCTAATGGTCGGATCATTAATTGAAAGTTCCTATCTTTGTAAATGCCTTAGGTTTTCGGTCTTTTTGTAGACATTTGGTGGATTGCAAGCCAAAATATATCCGATTATATTCAAACTCGGTCGTAACACTTTTCATAGCAATTTAAATAAATCTAACGGTCAGATCATTAATTGAAAGTGCTTATCCTTGTAAGTGCCTTAGGTTTTCGGTCTTTTTGTAGACATTCGGTGGATTGCATGCCAAAATATACCCGATTATATTCAAACTTGGTCGTAACACTTTTCTTAACAATTTAAATAAGTCTAACGGTCGAATCATTAATTGAAAGTGCCTATCTTTGTAAATGCCTTAGGTTTTCGGTCATTTTGTAGACATTTGATGCGTTGCATGCCAAAATATATCCGATTATCTTCAAATTCGGTCATACCACTTTTTCTAGCAATTTAAACAAATATGTTGGTCGGATCATTAATTTAATGTTCCTGTCTTTGTAAATGGCTTAGGTTTTTCGGTATTTTTGTTGATATTTGTTGGATTGCATGCCAAAATATATCCGTTTATCTTCAAATTTGGTCATAACACATTTCTTAGAAATTAAACCTAATATAACGTACGGATCATTAACTGAAAGTGCCTATCTTTGTAAATGCCTTAGGTTTCGGTATTTTTGTTGATATTTGTTGGATTGCATGCCAAAATATATCTGATTATCTTCAAAATTGGTCATTAAACTTTTCGTAGAAATTTAAACAAATCCAATTATCAGATCATTAATTGAAAGTGTCGATCCTTGTATGTACCTTAGGTTTTCGGTATTTTTGTTAATATTTGTTGGAATACATGCCAAAATATATCTGATTATCTTCAAATTTGGTCATAACACTTTTCCTAGCAATTTAAACAAATCTAACGGTCGGATCATTAATTGAAAATACCTATCGTTGTAAATGCCTTGTGTTTTCGGTCTCCTTGTAGACATTTGGTCGAATGCACACCAAAAGATATCTGATCATATTCAAACTTGGTCATGACACTTTTCATAGCAACTTAAATAAATCTAACGGTCGGATCATTAATTGAAATATCCTGTCTTTGTAAATGCCTTAGGTTTTCTGTATTTTTGTTAATATTTGTTGGATTGCATGATAGAATATATCCGATTATCTTCAAATTTGGTCATAACACTTTTATTAGCAATTTAAACAAATCTAACTGGTCGAATCATTAATTGAATGTGCTTATCTTTGTAAATGCCTTAGGTTTTCGGTATTGTTGTTGATATTTGTTAGCATTGCATGCCAAAATATATCCGATTATCTTCAAATTTGGTCATAACACTTTTCTTAGCAATTTAAACAAATTTAACTGGTCGGATCATTAATTGAAAGTGTCCTATCTTTGTAAATGCCTTAGGTTTTCGTGTATTTTTGTTGATATTTGTTGGATTGCATGCCAAAATATATCCGATTATCTTCAAATTTGGTCATAACACTTTTCTTAGAAATTTAAACAAATCTAACGATCAGATCGTTAATTGAAAGTGCCTATCTTTGTAAATGCCTTTGGTTTTCGGTATTTTTGTTGATATTTGTTGGATTGCATGCCAAAATATATCCGTTTATCTTCAAATTTGGTCATAACACATTTCTTAGAAATTTAAACCTAATATAACGATCGGATCATTAATTGAAAGTGCCTATCTTTGTAAATGCCTTAGGTTTTCGGTATTTTTGTTGATATTTGTTGGATTGCATGCCAAAATATATCCGATTATCTTCAAAATTGGTCATTACACTTTTCGTAGAAATTTAAACAAATCTAACGATCAGATCATTAATTGAAAGTTGCCGATCCTTGTATGTACCTTAGGTTTTCGGTATTTTTGTTGATATTTGTTGGAATACATGCCAAAATATATCCGATTATCTTCAAATTTGGTCATTAACACTTTTCTTAGCAATTTAAACAAATCTAACGGTCGGATCATTAATTGAAAGTGCCTATCGTTGTAAATGCCTTGTGTTTTCGGTCTCTTTGTAGACATTTGGTCGAATGCATACCAAAAGATATCCGATCATATTCAAACCTGGTCATGACACTTTTCATAACAACTTAAATAAATCTAACGGCTGGATCATTAATTGAAAGTGCCTATCCTTGTAAATACCTTAGGTTTTCATTCTTTTTGTAGACATTTAGTGGATTGCATGCCAAATTATGTCCGATTATATTCAAACATGGCCACGACACATTTATTATCAATTTAAACAAGTCTAATGGTCAGATCATTAATTTAAGGTGCCTATCTTTGTACATGCCTTTGGTTTTCGGTCATTTTGTAGACATTTGATGCGTTGCATGCCAAAATATATCCGATTATCTTCAAATTCGGTCATACCACTTTTTCTAGCAATTTAAACAAATATGTTAGTCGGATCATTAATTGAATGTTCCTATCTTTGTAAACGCCTTAGATTTTTCGGTATTTTTGTTGATATTTGTTGGATTGCATGCAAAAAAAAATCCGTTTATCTTCAAATTTGGTCATAACACATTTCCTAACAGTTTAAACAAATCTAATGGTCGAATCATTAATTGAATGTTCCTATCTTTGTTAATGCCTTAGGTTTTCAGTTTTTTTGTAAAAATTTCGTGGATTGCATGCCAAAATATATCCTATTATATTCTAGCTTATTCGCAACACTTTTCATAGCAATTAAAATAAATCTATCGGTCGGATCATTGATTGAGAGTGCTTATATTTGTAAATGCCTTAGGTTTTCGGTCTTTTTATAGACATTCGGTGGATTGCATGCAAAATATATCCGATTATATACAAACTTGGTCATAATACTTTTCTTTGCAATTTAAATATGTCTAACGGTCGGATCATTAATTGAAAGTGTCTATATTTGTAAATGTCTTAGGTTTTAGATATTTTTGTTGATATTTGTTGGATTGCATGCCAAAACATATCTGATTATCTTCAAATCTGGCCATAACACTTTTATAAGTAATTTAAATAAATCTAACGGTCGGATCATTAATTCAAAGTTCCTATCTCTGTAAATTCAATAGGCTTTCGGTCATTTTGTGGACATTTGATGCGTTGCATACCAAAATATATCCGATTATCTTCAAATTCTGTCATAGTACTTTTCCTAGCAATTTAAACAAATATGTAGGTTGGATCATTAATTGAATGTTCCTATCTTTGTACATGCCTTAGGTTTTTTGGTATTTTTGTTGATATTTGTTGGATTTCATGCTAAAATATATCCGTTTATCTTCAAATTTGGTCACAACACTTTTCTTAGAAATTAAACCTAATATAACGGTCGGATCATTAATTGAAAGTGCCTATCTTTGTAAATACATTAGGTTTTCGGTATTTTTGTTGATATTTGTTGGATTGCATGCCAAAATATATCTTATTATCTTCAAATTTGATCATTACACTTTTCAAAGAAATTCAAACAAATCTAACGGTCAGATCATTAATTGAAAGTGCCGATCCTTGTAAATACCTTAGGTTTTCGGTATTTTTGTTGATATTTGTTGGAATACATGCCTGAATATATCTGATTATCTTCAAATTTGGTAATAACCCTTTTCCTAGCAATTTAAACAAATCTAACGGTTGGATCATTAATTGAAAGTGCCTATCATTGTAAATGCCTTCTGTTTTCGGTCTTTTTGTAGACATTTGGTCGAATGCATACCAAAAGATATCTGATCATATTTAAACATGGTCATGACACCTTTCATAGCAAATTAAATAAATCTAACGGCTGGATCATTAATTGAAAGTGCCTATACTTGTAAATACCTTAGGTTTTTATTCTTTTTGTAGACATTTAGTGGATTGCATGCCAAAATATGTCCGATTATATTCAAACTTTGTCTTGACACTTTTTTTTTTATCAATTTAAACAAATCTAACGGTCGGATCATTAATTGAAACTTCCTATCTTTGTAAATGCATTAGGTTTTCGGTCTTTTTGTAGACATTTGGTGGATTCCAGGCCAAAATATATCCGATTATATTCAAACATGGTCATAACACTTTTCTTAGAAATTTAAACAAATCTAACGGTTCGGATCATTAATTGAAAGTGCCTATCTTTGTAAATGCCTTAGGTTTTCGGTCTTTTTGTAGACATTTGGTGGATTGCATGCCAAAATATATCCGATTATATTCAAACTATGGTCATAACACTTTTCATAGCAATTTAAATAAATCTAACGATCGGATCATTAATTGAAAGTGCCTATCTTTGTAAATGCCTTAGGTTTTCGTTCTTTTTGTAGACATTTGGTGGATTGCATGCCAAAATATATCCGATTATATTCAAACTTGGTCATAACACTTTTCTTAACAATTTAAACAAGTCTAACGGTCAGATCATTAATTGAAAGTGCCTATCTTTGTAAATGCCTTAGGTTTTCGGTCATTTTGTAGACATTTGTTGCATTGCATGCCAAAATATATCCGATTATCTTCAAATTTGGTCATAACACTTTTCCTAGCAATTTAAACAAATATAACGGTCGGATCATTAATTGAAAGTATCCTATCTTTGTAAATGCCTTAGGTTTTCTGTATTTTTGTTAATATTTGTTGGATTGCATGCCAGAATATATCCGATTATCTTCAAATTTGGTTATAACACTTTTATTAGGAATTTAAACAAATCTAACGATTCGAATCATTAATTGAAAGTGCTTGTATTTGTAAATGCATTAGGTTTTCGGTATTTTTGTTGATATTTGTTAGATTTCATGCCAAAATATATTCGATTATCTTCAAATTTGGTCATAACACTTTTATTAGCAATTTAAACAAATGTAACGGTCGGATCATTAATTGAAAGTGCCTATCTTTGTAAATGCCTCAGGTTTTCGTTATTTTTGTTGATATTTGTTGGATTGCATGCCAAAATATATCAGATTATCTTCAACTTTGGTCATTACACTTTTCTTAGAAATTTAAACAAATCTAACGGTCAGATCATTAATTGAAAGTGCCGATCATTGTAAATGCCTTAGGTTTTTGGTATTTTTGTTGATATTTGTTGGAATACATGCCAAAATATATCTGATTATCTTCAAATTTGGTCATAACACTTTTCCTAGCAATTTAAATAAATCTAACGGTCCGATCAATAATTGAAAGTGCCTATCGTTGTAAATGCCTTATGTTTTCGGTCTTTTAGTAGACATTTGGTCGATTGCTTACCAAAATATATCTGATCATATTCAAACTTGCTCATGACACTTTTCATAGCAATTTAAATAAATCTAACGGCCGGATCATTAATTGAAAGTGCCTATCCTTGTAAATGCCTTAGGTTTTCAGTATTTTTGTAGACATTTGTTGGATTGAAAGCCGAAATATATCCGATTAAATTCAAACTGGTTCCTAAGACTTTTTGTAGTAAATTAAACAAATCTAACGGTCAGATCATTAATTGAATGTTCCTATATTTGTAAATGCCTCAGGTTTTCAGCCTTTTTGTAGACAATTGTTGGATTGCATGCCTAAATATATCCGATTATATTAAAACATGGTCATAACACTTTTCCTAACAATTTAAACAAATCTAATGGTCGTATCATTAATTGAAAGTTCCTATCTTTGTAAATGCCTTAGGTTTTCGGTCTTTTTGTAGACATTTGGTGGATTGCAAGCCAAAATATATCCGATTATATTCAAACTCGGTCGTAACACTTTTCATAGCAATTTAAATAAATCTAACGGTCAGATCATTAATTGAAAGTGCTTATCCTTGTAAGTGCCTTAGGTTTTCGGTCTTTTTGTGGACATTCGGTGGATTGCATGCCAAAATATACCCGATTATATTCAAACTTGGTCGTAACACTTTTCTTAACAATTTAAATAAGTCTAACGATCGAATCCTTAATTGAAAGTGCCTATCTTTATACATGCCTTAGGTTTTCGGTCATTTTGTAGACATTTGATGCGTTGCCTGCCAAAATATATCCGATTATCTTCAAATTCGGTCATACCACTTTTTCTAGCAATTTGAACAAATATGTTGGTCGGATCATTAATTGAATGTTCCTGTCTTTGTAAATGCCTTAGGTTTTTCGGTATTTTTGTTGATATTTGTTGGATTGCATGCCAAAATATATCCGTTTATCTTCAAATTTGGTCATAACACATTTCTTAGAAATTAAACCTAATATAACGTACGTGATCATTAACTGAAAGTGCCTATCTTTGTAAATGCCTTAGGTTTTCGGTATTTTTGTTGATATTTGTTGGATTGCATGCCAAAATATATCTCGATTATCTTCAAAATTGGTCATTACACTTTTCGTAGAAATTTAAACAAATCTAACGATCAGATCATTAATTGAAAGTGCCGATCCTTTTATGTACCTT
Organism: Voacanga thouarsii; assembly: GCA_026120185.1. Lineage (NCBI taxonomy): Eukaryota > Viridiplantae > Streptophyta > Magnoliopsida > Gentianales > Apocynaceae > Voacanga > Voacanga thouarsii. The sequence continues at coordinate 33,356 of JANUWF010000073.1, forward strand.
AGGTTTTCGGTATTTTTGTTGATATTTGTTGGAATACATGCCAAAATATATCTGATTATCTTCAAATTTGGTCATAACACTTTTCCTAGCAATTTAAATAAATCTAACGGTCCGATCAATAATTGAAAGTGCCTATCGTTGTAAATGCCTTATGTTTTCGGTCTTTTAGTAGACATTTGGTCGATTGCTTACCAAAATATATCTGATCATATTCAAACTTGCTCATGACACTTTTCATAGCAATTTAAATAAATCTAACGACCGGATCATTAATTGAAAGTGCCTATCCTTGTAAATGCCTTAGGATTTCAGTATTTTTGTAGACATTTGTTGGATTGAAAGCCGAAATATATCCGATTAAATTCAAACTGGTTCCTAAGACTTTTTGTAGTAAATTAAACAAATCTAACGGTCAGATCATTAATTGAATGTTCCTATATTTGTAAATGCCTCAGATTTTCAGCCTTTTTGTAGACAATTGTTAGATTGCATGCCAAAATATATCCGATTATATTAAAACATGGTCATAACACTTTTCCTAGCAATTTAAACAAATCTAATGGTCGTATCATTAATTGAAAGTTCCTATCTTTGTAAATGCCTTAGGTTTTCAGTCTTTTTGTAGACATTTGGTGGATTGCAAGCCAAAATATATCCGATTATATTCAAACTCGGTCGTAACACTTTTCATAGCAATTTAAATAAATCTAACGGTCAGATCATTAATTGAAAGTGCTTATCCTTGTAAGTGCCTTAGGTTTTCGGTCATTTTGTGGACATTCGGTGGATTGCATGCCAAAATATACCCGATTATATTCAAACTTGGTCGTAACACTTTTCTTAACAATTTAAATAAGTCTAACGATCGAATCCTTAATTGAAAGTGCATATCTTTATACATGCCTTAGGTTTTCGGTCATTTTGTAGACATTTGATGCGTTGCCTGCCAAAATATATCCGATTATCTTCAAATTCGGTCATACCACTTTTTCTAGCAATTTGAACAAGTATGTTGGTCGGATCATTAATTTAATGTTCCTGTCTTTGTAAATGGCTTAGGTTTTTCGGTATTTTTGTTGATATTTGTTGGTTTGCATGCCAAAATATATCCGTTTATCTTCAAATTTGGTCATAACACATTTCTTAGAAATTAAACCTAATATAACGTACGGATCATTAACTGAAAGTGCCTATCTTTGTAAATGCCTTAGGTTTTCGGTATTTTTGTTGATATTTGTTGGATTGCATGCCAAAATATATCTGATTATCTTCAAAATTGGTCATTACACTTTTCGTAGAAATTTAAACAAATCTAACGATCAGATCATTAATTGAAAGTGCCGATCCTTGTATGTACCTTAGGTTTTCGGTATTTTTGTTGATATTTGTTGGAATACATGCCAAAATATATCTGATTATCTTCAAATTTGGTCATAACACTTTTCCTCGCAATTTAAACAAATCTAACGGTCGGATCATTAATTGAAAGTGCCTATCGTTGTAAATGCCTTGTGTTTTCGGTCTCCTTGTAGACATTTGGTCGAATGCACACCAAAAGATATCTGATCATATTCAAACTTGGTCATGACACTTTTCATAGCAACATAAATAAATCTAACGGCTGGATCATTAATTGAAAGTGACTATCCTTGAAAATACCTTAGGTTTCATTCTTTTTGTAGACATTTAGTGGATTGCTTGCCAAATTATGTCCGATTATATTCAAACATGGCCACGACACATTTATTATCAATTTAAACAAATCTAATGGTCAGATCATTAATTCATGGTTCCTATCTTTGTAAATGCCTTAGGATTTCGGTCATGTTGTAGACATTTGTTGCATTGCATGCCAAAATATATCCGATTATCTTCAAATTTGGTCATAACACTTTTCCTAGAAATATTAACAAATATAACGGTCGGATCATTAATTGAAAGATCCTATCTTTGTAAATGCCTTAGGTTTTCTGTATTTTTGTTAATATTTGTTGGATTGCATGCCAGAATATATCCGATTATCTTCAAATTTGGTTATAACACTTTTATTAGGAATTTAAACAAATCTAACGGTCGAATCACTAATTGAAAGTGCTTGTATTTGTAAATGCATTAGGTTTTCGGTATTTTTGTTGATATTTGTTGGATTTCATGCCAAAATATATTCGATTATCTTCAAATTTGGTCATAACACTTTTATTAGCAATTTAAACAAATGTAACGGTCGGATCATTAATTGAAAGTGCCTATCTTTGTAAATGCCTCAGGTTTTCGTTATTTTTGTTGATATTTGTTGGATTGCATGCCAAAATATATCCGATTATCTTCAACTTTGGTCATTACACTTTTCTTAGAAATTTAAACAAATCTAACGGTCAGATCATTAATTGAAAGTGCCGATCATTGTAAATGCCTTAGGTTTTTGGTATTTTTGTCGATATTTGTTGGAATACATGCCAAAATATATCTGATTATCTTCAAATTTGGTCATAACACTTTTCCTAGCAATTTAAATAAATCTAACGGTCCGATCAATAATTGAAAGTGCCTATCGTTGTAAATGCCTTATGTTTTCGGTCTTTTAGTAGACATTTGGTCGATTGCTTACCAAAATATATCTGATCATATTCAAACTTGCTCATGACACTTTTCATAGCAATTTAAATAAATCTAACGGCCGGATCATTAATTGAAAGTGCCTATCCTTGTAAATGCCTTAGGTTTTCAGTATTTTTGTAGACATTTGTTGGATTGCATGCCGAAATATATCCGATTAACTTCAAACTGGTTCCTAAGACTTTTTGTAGTAAATTAAACAAATCTAACGGTCGGATCATTAATTGAATGTTCCTATCTTTGTAAATGCCTCAGGTTTTCAGTCTTTTTGTAGACAATTGTTGGATTGCATGCCAAAATATATCCGATTATATTAAAACATGGTCATAACACTTTTCCTAGCAATTTAAACAAATCTAATGGTCGGATCATTAATTGAAAGTTCCTATCTTTGTAAATGCCTTAGGTTTTCGGTCTTTTTGTAGACATTTGGTGGATTGCATGCCAAAATATATCCGATTATATTCAAACTCGGTCGTAACACTTTTCATAGCAATTTAAATAAATCTAACGGTCGGATCATTAATTGAAAGTGCTTATCCTTGTAAGTGCCTTAGGTTTTCGGTCTTTTTGTAGACATTCGGTGGATTGCATGCCAAAATATACCCGATTATATTCAAACTTGGTCGTAACACTTTTCTTAACAATTTAAATAAGTCTAACGGTCGAATACTTAATTGAAAGTGCCTATCTTTGTACATGCCTTAGGTTTTCGGTCATTTTGTAGACATTTGATGCGTTGCCTGCCAAAATATATCCGATTATCTTCAAATTCGGTCAAACCACTTTTTCTAGCAATTTAAACAAATATGTTGGTCGGATCATTAATTGAATGTTCCTGTCTTTGTAAATGCCTTAGGTTTTTCGGTATTTTTGTTGATATTTGTTGGATTGCATGCCAAAATATATCCGTTTATCTTCAAATTTGGTCATAACACATTTCTTAGAAATTAAACCTAATATAACGTACGGATCATTAACTGAAAGTGCCTATCTTTGTAAATGCCTTAGGTTTTCGGTATTTTTGTTGATATTTGTTGGATTGCATGCCAAAATATATCTGATTATCTTCAAAATTGGTCATTACACTTTTCGTAGAAATTTAAACAAATCTAACGATCAGATCATTAATTGAAAGTGCCGATCCTTTTATGTACCTTAGGTTTTCGGTATTTTTGTTGATATTTGTTGGAATACATGCCAAAATATATCTGATTATCTTCAAATTTGGTCATAACACTTTTCCTCGCAATTTAAACAAATCTAACGGTTGGATCTTTAATTGAAAGTGTCTATCGTTGTAAATGCCTTGTGTTTTCGGTCTCCTTGTAGACATTTGGTCGAATGCATACCAAAAGATATCTGATCATATTCAAACTTGGTCATGACACTTTTCATAGCAACTTAAATAAATCTAACGACTGGATCATTAATTGAAAGTGACTATCCTTGAAAATACCTTAGGTTTTCATTCTTTTTGTAGACATTTAGTGGATTGCATGCCAAATTATGTCCGATTATATTCAAACATGGCCACGACACATTTATTATCAATTGAAACAAATCTAATAGTCAGATCATTAATTCATGGTTCCTATCTTTGTAAATGCCTTAGGATTTCGGTCATGTTGTAGACATTTGTTGCATTGCATGCCAAAATATATCCGATTATCTTCAAATTTGGTCATAACACTTTTCCTTGAAATATAAACAAATATAACGGTCGGATCATTAATTGAAAGATCCTATCTTTGTAAATGCCTTAGGTTTTCTGTATTTTTGTTAATATTTGTTGGATTGCATGCCAGAATATATCCGATTATCTTCAAATTTGGTTATAACACTTTTATTAGGAATTTAAACAAATCTAACGGTCGAATCACTAATTGAAAGTGCTTGTATTTGTAAATGCATTAGGTTTTCGGTATTTTTGTCGATATTTGTTGGATTTCATGCCAAAATATATTCGATTATCTTCAAATTTGGTCATAACACTTTTATTAGCAATTTAAACAAATGTA
>JANUWF010000086.1:0-35325 GCA_026120185.1 Voacanga thouarsii
GCATGCAATCCAACAAATATTAACAAAAATACTGAAAACCTAAGGCATTTACAAAGATAGGATCTTTCAATTAATGATCCGACCGTTATATTTGTTTATATTTCTAAGAAAAGTGTTATGACCAAATTTGAAGATAATCGGATATATTTTGGCATGCAATGCAACAAATGTCTACAAAATGACCGAAAACCTAAGGCATTTACAAAGATAGGAACCTTGAATTAATGATCTGACCATTAGATTTGTTTAAATTGATAATAAATGTGTCGTGGCCATGTTTGAATATAATCGGACATAATTTGGCATGCAATCCACTAAATGTCTACAAAAAGAATGAAAACCTAAGGTATTTACAAGGATAGGCACTTTCAATTAATGATCCAGATCGTTAGATTTATTTAAGTTGCTATGAAAAGTGTCATGACCAAGTTTGAATATGATCAGATATCTTTTGGTATGCATTCGATCAAATGTCTACAAAGAGACCGAAAACACAAGGCATTTACAACGATAGGCACTTTCAATTAATGATCCGAACCGTTAGATTTGTTTAAATTGCTGAGGAAAAGTGTTATGACCAAATTTGAAGATAATCAGATATATTTTGGCATGTATTCCAACAAATATCAACAAAAATACCGAAAACCTAAGGTACATACAAGGATCGGCACTTTCAATTAATGATCTGATCGTTAGATTTGTTTAAATTTCTACGAAAAGTGTAATGACCAATTTTGAAGATAATCGGATATATTTTGGCATGCAATCCAACAAATATCAACAAAAATACCGAAAACCTAAGGCATTTACAAAGATAGGCACTTTCAGTTAATGATCCGTACGTTATATTAGGTTTAATTTCTAAGAAATGTGTTATGACCAAATTTGAAGATAAACGGATATATTTTGGCATACAATCCAACAAATATCAACAAAAATACCGAAAAACCTAAGGCATTTATAAAGATTGGAACATTCAATAAATGATCCGACCAACATATTTGTTTAAAATTCTAGAAAAAGTGGTATGACCGAATTTGAAGATAATCGGATATATTTTGGCATGCAACGCATCAAATGTCTACAAAATGACCGAAAACCTAAGGCATTTACAAAGATAAGCACTTTCAATTAATGATCTGACCGTTAGATTTATTTAAATTGCTATGAAAAGTGTTACGACCGAGTTTGAATATAATCGGATATATTTTGGCATGCAATCCACCGAATGTCAACAAAAAGACCAAAAACCTAAGGCATTTACAAAGATAAGGACTTTCAATTAATGATCCGACCATTAGATTTGTTTAAATACTGTTATGACCATGTTTTAATATAATCGGATATATTTTGGCATGCAATCCAACAATTGTCTACAAAAAGACTGAAAACCTGAGGCATTTACAAAGATAGGAACATTCAATTAATGATCCGACCGTTAGATTTGTTTAATTTACTACAAAAAGTCTTAGGAACTAGTTTGAATTTAATCGGATATATTTCGGCTTGCAATCCAACAAATGTCTACAAAAATACTGAAAACCTAAGGCATTTACAAGGATAGGAACTTTCAATTAATGATCCGGCCGTTAGATTTATTTAAATTTCTAGGAAAAGTGTCGTGAGCAAGATTGAATATGATCAGATATATTTTGGTAAGCAATCGACCGAATGTCTACTAAAAGACCAAAAACATAAGGCATTTACAACGATAGACACTTTCAATTATTGATCGGACCGTTAGATTTATTTAAATTTCTAGGAAAAGTGTTATGACCAAATTTGAAGATAATCAGATATATGTTGGCATGTATTCCAACAAATATCAACAAAAAAACCAAAAACCTAAGGCATTTACAATGATCGGCACTTTCAATTAATGATCTGACCGTTAGATTTGTTTAAATTTCTAAGAAAAGTGTAATGACCAAAGTTGAAGATAATCAGATATATTTTGGCATGCAATCCAACAAATATCAACAAAAATAACGAAAACCAGAGGCATTTACAAAGATAGGCACTTTCAATTAATGATCCGACCGTTACATTTGTTTAAATTGCTAATAAAAGTGTTATGACAAAATTTGAAAATAATCGAATATATTTTGGCATGCAATCCAACAAATATCAACAAAAATACCGAAAACCTAATGCATTTACAAATACAAGCACTTTCATTTAGTGATTCGACCGTTAGATTTGTTTAAATTCCTAATAAAAGTGTTATAACCAAATTTGAAGATAATCGGATATATTCTGGCATGCAATCCAACAAATATTAACAAAAATACAGAAACCTAAGGCATTTAGAAAGATATGATCTTTCAATTAATGATCCGACCGTTATATTTGTTTATATTTCTAAGAAAAGTGTTATGACCAAATTTGAAGATAATCGGATATGTTTTGGCATGCAATGCAACAAATGTCTACAAAATGACCGAAAACCAAAGGCATTTACAAAGATAGGAACCTTGAATTAATGATCTGACCATTAGATTTGTTTAAATTGATAATAAATGTGTCGTGGCCATGTTTGAATATAATCGGACATAATTTGACATGCAATCCACTAAATGTCTACAAAAAGAATGAAAACCTAAGGTATTTACAAGGATAAGAATTTTCAATTAATGATCCAGCCGTTAGATTTATTTAAGTTGCTATGAAAAGTGTCATGACCAAGTTTGAATATGATCAGATATCTTTTGGTATGCATTCGACCAAATGTCTACAAAGAGACCGAAAACACAAGGCATTTACAACGATAGGCACTTTCAATTAATGATCCGACCGTTAGATTTGTTTAAATTGCGAGGAAAAGTGTTATGACCAAATTTGAAGATAATCAGATATATTTTGGCATGTATTCCAACAAATATCAACAAAAATACCGAAAACCTAAGGTACATACAAGGATCGGCACTTTCAATTAATGATCTGATCGTTAGATTTGTTTAAATTTCTACGAAAAGTGTAATGACCAATTTTGAAGATAATCAGATATATTTTGGCATGCAATCCAACAAATATTAACAAAAATACCGAAAACCTAAGGCATTTACAAATATAGGCACTTTTAATTAATGATCCATACGTTATATTAGGTTTAATTTCTAAGAAAAGTGTTATAACCAAATTTGAAGATAAACGGATATATTTTGGCATGCAATCCAACAAATATCAACAAAAATACCGAAAAACCTAAGGCATTTATAAAGATTGGAACATTCAATAAATGATCCGACCAACATATTTGTATAAATTTCTAGAAAAAGTGGTATGACCGAATTTGAAGATAATCGGATATATTTTGGCATGCAACGCATCAAATGTCTACTAAATGACCGAAAACCTATGGCATTTACAAATATAAGCACTTTCAATTAATGATTCGACCGTTAGACTTATTTAAATTGTTAAGAAAAGTGTTATGACCAGGTTTGAATATAATCGGGTATATTTTGGCATGCAATCCACCGAATGTCTACAAAAAGACCAAAAACCTAAGGCATTTACAAAGATAAGCACTTTCAATTAATGATCCGACCGTTAGATTTATTTAAATTGCTATGAAAAGTGTTACGACCGAGTTTCAATATAATCGGATATATTTTGGCATGCAATCCACAAAATGTTTACAAAAAGTCCGAAAACCTAAGGCATTTACAAAAATAGGAACTTTCAATTAATGATCCGACCATTAGATTTGTTTAAATACTGTTATGACCATGTTTTAATATAATCGGATATATTTTGGCATGCAATCCAACAATTGTCTACAAAAATACTGAAAACGTGAGGCATTTACAAAGATAGGAACATTCAATTAATGATCCGACCGTTAGATTTGTTTAATTTACTACAAAAAGTCTTAGGAACCAGTTTGAATTTAATCGGATATATTTCGGCTTGCAATCCAACAAATGTCTACAAAAATACTGAAAACCTAAGGCATTTACAAGGATAAGCACTTTCAATTAATGATCCGGCCGTTAGATTTATTTAAATTGCTATGAAAAGTGTCGTGAGCAAGATTGAATATGTTCAGATATATTTTGGTAAGCAATCGACCAAATGTCTGCTAAAAGACCGAAAACATAAGGCATTTACAACGATAGACACTTTCAATTATTGATCGTACCGTTAGATTTATTTAAATTGCTAATAAAAGTGTTATGACCAAATTTGAAGATAATCAGATATATGTTGGCATGTATTCCAACAAATATCAACAAAAAAACCAAAAACCTAAGGCATTTACATTGATCGGCACTTTCAATTAATTATCTGACCGTTAGATTTGTTTAAATTTCTAAGAAAAGTGTAATGACCAAAGTTGAAGATAATCAGATATATTTTGGCATGCAATCTAACAAATATCAACAAAAATAATGAAAACCTGAGGCATTTACAAAAATAGGCACTTTCAATTAATGATCCGACCGTTAAATTTGTTTGAATTGCTAATAAAAGTGTTATGACCAAATTTGAGGATAATCGAATATATTTTGGTATGCAATCCAACAAATATCAACCCAAATACCGAAAACCTAATGCATTTACAAATACAAACACTTTCAATTAGTGATTCGACCGTTAAACCTGTTTGAATTCCTAATAAAAGTGTTATAACTAAATTTGAAGATAATCGGATATATTTTGGCATGCAATCCAATAAATATTAACAAAAATACAGAAAACCTAAGGCATTTACAAATATAGGATCTTTCAATTAATGATCCGACCGTTATATTTGTTTATATTTCAAGGAAAAGTGTTATGACCAAATTTGAAGATAATCGGATATATTTTGGCATGTAATGCAACAAATGTCTACAAAATAACCGAAAACCTATGGCATTAACAAAGATAAGAACCTTGAATTAATGATCTGACCATTATATTTGTTTAAATTGATAATAAATGTGTCGTGGTCATGTTTGAATATAATCGGACATAATTTGGCATGCATTCCACTAAATGTCTACAAAAAGAATGAAAACCTAAGGTATTTACAAGGATATGCACTTTCAATTAATGATCCTGTCGTTAGATTTATTTAAGCTGCTATGAAAAGTGTCATGACCAAGTTTGAATATGATCAGATATCTTTAGGTATGCATTCGACGAAATGTCTAAAAAGAGACCGAAAACATAAGACATTTACAACGATAGGCACTTTCAATTAATGATCCGACCGTTAGATTTGTTTAAATTTCTACGAAAAGTGTAATGACCAATTTTGAAGATAATCAGATATATTTTGGCATGCAATCCAACAAATATTAACAAAAATACCGAAAACCTAATGCATTTACAAATACAAGCACTTTCAATTAGTGATTCGACCGTTAGATTTGTAAAAATTCCTAATAAAAGTGTTATAACCAAATTTGAAGATAATCGGATATATTTTGGCATGCAATCCAACAAATATTAACAAAAATACAGAAAACCTAAGGCATTTACAAAGATAGGATCTTTCAATTAATGATCCGACCGTTATATTTGTTTATATTTCTAAGAAAAGTGTTATGACCAAATTTGAAGATAATCGGATATATTTTGGCATGCAATGCAACAAATGTCTACAAAATGACCGAAAACCTAAGGCATTTACAAAGATAGGAACCTTGAATTAATGATCTGACCATTAGATTTGTTTAAATTGATAATAAATGTGTCGTGGTCATGTTTGAATATAATCGGACATAATTTGGCATGCATTCCACTAAATGTCTACAAAAAGAATGAAAACCTAAGGTATTTACAAGGATATGCACTTTCAATTAATGATCCTGTCGTTAGATTTATTTAAGCTGCTATGAAAAGTGTCATGACCAAGTTTGAATATGATCAGATATCTTTAGGTATGCATTCGACGAAATGTCTAAAAAGAGACCGAAAACATAAGACATTTACAACGATAGGCACTTTCAATTAATGATCCGACCGTTAGATTTGTTTAAATTGCGAGGAAAAGTGTTATGATCAAATTTGAAGATAATCAAATATATTTTGGCATGTATTCCAACAAATATCAACAAAAATACAGAAAATCTAAGGTATATACAAGGATCGGCATTTTTAATTAATGATCTGATCGTTAGATTTGTTTAAATTTCTACGAAAAGTGTAATGACCAATTTTGAAGATAATCAGATATATTTTGGCATGCAATCCAACAAATATCAACAAAAATATCGAAAACCTAAGGCATTTACAAAGATAGGCACTTTCAGTTAATGATCCGTACGTCATATTAGATTTAATTTCTAAGAAATGTGTTATGACCAAATTTGAAGATAAACGGATATATTTTGGCATGCAATCCAACAAATATCAACAAAAATACCGAAAAACCAAAGGCATTTACAAAGATAGGAACATTCAATTAATGATCCGATCAACATATTTGTTTAAATTGCTTGAAAAAGTGGTATGACCGAATTTGAAGATAATCGGATATATTTTGGCATGCAACGCATCAAATGTCTACAAAATGACCGAAAACCTAAGGCATTTACAAAGATAGGCACTTTCAATTAATGATTCGACCGTTAGACTTATTTAAATTGCTAAGAAAAGTATTACGACCTTGTTTGAATATAATCGGGTATATTTTAGCATGCAATCCACCGAATGTGTACAAAATGACCGAAAACCTAAGGCATTTATAAAGATAAGCACTTTCAATTAATGATTTGACCGTTAGATTTTTTTAAATTCATAATAAAAGTGTTATAACCAAATTTGAAGATAATCGGATATATTCTGGCATGCAATCTAACAAATATTAACAAAAATACAGAAAACCTAAGGCATTTACAAAGTTAGGATCTTTCAATTGATGATCCGACCGTTATATTTGTTTATATTTCTAACAAAAGTGTTATGACCAAATTTGACGATAATCGGATATATATTTTGGCATGAAAAGCAACAAGTGTCTACAAAATGATCGAAAACCTAAGGAATTTACAAAGATAGGAACCTTGAATTATTGATCTGACCATTAGATTTGTTTAAATTGATAATAAATGTGTCGTGGCCATGTTTGAATATAATCGGACATAATTTGGCATGCATTCCACTAAATGCCTACAAAAAGATTGAAAACCTAAGGTATTTATAAGGATAGACGCTTTCAATTAATGATCCAGCCGTTAGATTTATTTAGTTCCTATGAAAAGTGTCATGACCAAGTTTGAATATGATCAGATATCTTTTGGTATGCATTCGACGAAATGTCTAAAAAGAGACCGAAAACATAAGACATTTACAACGATAGGCACTTTCAATTAATGATCCGACCGTTAGATTTGTTTAAATTGCGAGGAAAAGTGTTATGACCAAATTTGAAGATAATCAAATATATTTTGGCATGTATTCCAACAAATATCAACAAAAATACAGAAAACCTAAGGTATATACAAGGATCAGCACTTTTAATTAATGATCTGATCGTTAGATTTGTTTAAATTTCTACGAAAAGTGTAATGACCAATTTTGAAGATAATCAGATATATTTTGGTATGCAATCCAACAAATATCAACAAAAATACCGAAAACCTAAGGCATTTACAAAGATAGGAACTTTCAATTAATGATCCGACCATTAGATTTGTTTCAATTGCAAGGAAAAGTGTTATGACCATGTTTTAATATAATCGGATATATTTTGGCATGCAATCCAACAATTGTCTACAAAAATACAGAAAACCTGAGGCATTTACAAAGATAGGAACATTCAATTAATGATCCGACCGTTAGATTTGTTTAATTTACTACAAAAACTCTTAGGAACCAGTTTGAATTTAATCGGATATATTTCGGCTTGCAATCCAACAAATGTCTACAAAAATACTGAAAATCTAAGGCATTTACAAAGATATGCACTTTCAATTAATGATCCGACCGTTAGATTTATTTAAATTGCTATGAAAAGTGTCATGAGCAAGTTTGAATATGATCAGAAATATTTTGGGAAGCAATCGACCAAATGTCTACTAATAGACCGAAAACATAAGGCCTTTACAACGATAGGCACTTTCAATTATTGATCGGACCGTTAGATTTATTTAAATTGCTAGGAAAAGTGTTATGACCAACTTTGAAGATAATCATATATATTTTGGCATGCAATCCAACAAATATCATCAAAAATACCGAAAACCTAATGCATTTACAAATACAAGCACTTTCAATTAGTGATTCGACCGTTAGATTTGTTTAAATTCCTAATAAAAGTGTTATAACTAAATTTGAAGATAATCGGATATATTCTGGCATGCAATACAACAAATATTAACAAAAATACAGAAAACCTAAGGTATTTACAAAGATAGGATCTTTCAATTAATGATCCGACCGTCATATTTGTTTATAATTCTAATAAAAGTGTTATGACCAAATTTGAAGATAATCGGATATATTTTGGCATGCAATGCAACAAATGTCTACAAAATGACCGAAAACCTATGGCATTTACAAAGGTAAGAACCTTGAATTAATGATCTGACCATTAGATTTGTTTAAATTGATAATAAATGTGTCGTGGCCATGTTTGAATATAATCGGACATAATTTGGCATGCAATCCACTAAATGTCTACAAAAAGAATGAAAACCTAAAGTATTTTCAAGGATAGGCACTTTCAATTAATGATTCAGCCGTTAGATTTATTTAAGTTGCTATGAAAAATGTCATGACCAAGTTTGAATATGATCAGATATCTTTTGGTATGCATTCAACCAAATGTCTACAAAAAGACCGAAAACACAAGGCATTTACAACGATAGGCACTTTCAATTAATGATTCGACCGTTAGTTTTTTTTTAAATTGCTAGAAAAAGTGTTATGACCATGTTTTAATATAATCAGATATATTTTGGCATGCAATCCAACAATTGTCTACAAAAAGACTGAAAACCTGAGGCATTTACAAAGATAGGAACATTCAATTAATGATCCGACCGTTATATTTGTTTATATTTCAAGGAAAAGTGTTATGACCAAATTTGAAGATAATCGGATATATTTTGGCATGCAATGCAACAAATGTCTACAAAATGACCGAAAACCTAAGGCATTTACAAAGATAGGAACCTTGAATTAATGATCTGACTATTAAATTTGTTTAAATTGATAATAAATGTGTCGTGGCCATGTTTGAATATAATCGGACATAATTTGGCATGCAATCCACTAAATGTCTACAAAAAGAATGAAAACCTAAAGTATTTTCAAGGATAGGCACTTTCAGTTAATGATCCAGCCGTTAGATTTATTTAAGTTGCTATGAAAAATGTCATGACCAAGTTTGAATATGATCAGATATCTTTTGGTATGCATTCGACCAAATGTTTACAAAGAGACCGAAAACACAAGGCATTTACAACGATATGCACTTTTAATTAATGATCCGACCGTTAGATTTGTTTAAATTGCGAGAAAAAGTGTTATGACCAAATTTCAAGATATTCAGATATATTTTGGCATGTATTCCAACAAATATCAACAAAAATATCGAAAACCTAAGGTACATACAAGGATCGGCACTTTCAACTAATGATATGATCGTTAGATTTGTTTAAATTTCTACGAAAAGTGTAATGACCAATTTTGAAGATAATCAGATATATTTTGGCATGCAATCCAACAAATTTCAACAAAAATACCGAAAACCTAAGGCATTTACAAAGATAGGCACTTTCAGTTAATGATCCGTACGTTATATTAGGTGTAATTTCTAAGAAATGTGTTATGACCAAATTTGAAGATAAACAGATATATTTTGGAATGCAATCCAACAAATATCAACAAAAATATCGAAAAACCTAAAGAATTTACAAAGATAGGAACATTCAATTAATGATCTGACCAACATATTTGTTTAAATTGCTAGAAAAAGCGGTATGACCGAATTTAAAGATAATCGGATATATTTTGGCATGCAACGCATCAAATGTCTACAAAATGACCGAAAACCTAAGGCATTTACAAATATAGGCACTTTCAATTAATGATTCGATCGTTAGACTTATTTAAATTGCTAAGAAAAGTGTTATGACCATGTTTGAATATAATCGGGTTTATTTTGGCATCCAATCCACTGAATGTCTACAAAAAGACCGAAAACCTAAGGCATTTACAAGGATAAGCACTTTCAATTAATGATCAGACCGTTAGATTTATTTAAATTGCTATGAAAAGTGTTATGACCATGTTTGAATATAATCGGGTTTATTTTGGCATCCAATCCACCGAATGTCTACAAAAATACCGAAAACCTAAGGCATTTACAAGGATAAGCACTTTCAATTAAAGATCAGACCGTTAGATTTATTTAAATTGCTATGAAAAGTGTTACGACCGAGTTTGAATATAATCGGAAATATTTTGGCATTGCAATCCACCAAATGTCAACAAAAAGACCGAAAACCTAAGGCATTTACAAAGATAGGAACTTTCAATTAATGATTCGACCATTAGATTTGTTTAAATTGCTTGGAAAAGTGTTATGACCATGTTTTAATATAATCGGATATATTTTGGCACGCAATCCAACAATTGTCTACAAAAAGACTGAAAACCAGAGGCATTTACAAAGATAGGAACATTCAATTAATGATCCGACCGTTAGATTTGTTTAATTTACTAAAAAAAGTCTTAGGAACCAGTTTGAATTTAATCGGATATATTTCGACTTGCAATCCAACAAATGTCTACAAAAATACTGAAAACCTAAGGCATTTACAAGGATAGGCACTTTCAATTAATGATCCGGCCGTTAGATTTATTTAAATTGCTATGAAAAGTGTCGTTAGCAAGTTTGTATATGATCAGATATATTTTGGTAAGCAATCGACCAAATGTCTACTAAAAGACCGAAAACATAAGGCATTTACAACGATAGGCACTTTCAATGTTTGATCGGACCGTTAGATTTATTTAAATTGCTAAGAAAAGTGTTATGACCAAATTTGAAGATAATCAGATATATTTTGGCATGTATTCCAACAAATATCAACAAAAATACCAAAAACTTAAGGCATTTACAATGATCGGCACTTTCAATTAATGATCTGACCGTTGGATTTGTTTAAAATTCTAAGAAAAGTGTAATAACCAAATTTGAAGATAATCAGATATATTTTGTCATGCAATCCAACAAATATCAACAAAAATAATGAAAACCTGAGGCATTTACAAAGATAGGCACTTTCAATTAATGATCCGACCGTTACAATTGTTTAAATTGCTAATAAAAGTGTTATGCCCAAATTTGAAGATAATCGAATATATTTTGGCATGCAATCCAACAAATATCAACAAAAATATCGAAACCTAATGCATTTAAAAATACAAGCACTTTCAATTAGAGATTCGACCGTTAGATTTGTTTAAATTCCTAATAAAAGTGTTATAACCAAATTTGAAGATAATCGGATATATTCTGGCATGCAATCCAACAAATATCAACAAAAATATCGAAACCTAAGGCATTTTCAAAGATAGGAACCTTGAATTAATGATCTGACCAATAGATTTGTTTAAATTGATAATAAATGTGTCGTGACCTTGTTGGAATATAATCGGACATAATTTGACATGCAATCCACTAAATGTCTACAAAAAGAATGAAAACCTAGGATATTTACAAGGATAGGCACTTTCAATTAATGATCCAGCCGTTTGATTTATTTAAGTTGCTATGAAAAGTGTCATGACCAAGTTTGAATATGATCAGATATCTTTTGGTATGCATTCGACCAAATGTCTACAAAGAGACCGAAAACACAAGGCATTTACAACGATAGGCACTTTCAATTAATGATCCGACCGTTAGATTTGTTTAAATTGTGAGGAAAAGTGTTATGACCAAATTTGAAGATAATCAGATATATTTTGGCATGTATTCCAACAAATATCAACAAAAATACCGAAAACCTAAGGTATATACAAGCATCGGCACTTTCAATTAATGATCTGATCGTTAGATTTGTTTAAATTTATATGAAAAGTGTAATGACCAATTTTGAAGATAATCAGATATATTTTGGCATGCAATCCAACAAATATCAACAAAAATACCGAAAACCTAAGGCATTTACAAAGATAGGCACTTTCAGTTAATGATCCGTACGTTATATTAGGTTTAATTTCTAAGAAATGTGTTATGACCAAATTTGAAGATAAACGTAAATATTTTGGCACGCAATCCAACAAATATCAACAAAAATAACGAAAACCTGAGTTATTTACGAAGATAGGAACTTTCAATTAATGATCCGACCGTTACATTTGTTTTAATCGCTAATAAAAGTGTTATGACCAAATTTGAAGATAATCGGATATATTCTGGCATGCAATCCAACAAATGTCTACAAAATGACCGAAAACCTAAGGCATTTTCAAAGATAGGAACCTTGAATTAATGATCTGACCAATAGATTTGTTTAAATTGATAATAAATGTGTCGTGACCTTGTTGGAATATAATCGGACATAATTTGACATGCAATCCACTAAATGTCTACAAAAAGAATGAAAACCTAGGATATTTACAAGGATAGGCACTTTCAATTAATGATCCAGCCGTTTGATTTATTTAAGTTGCTATGAAAAGTGTCATGACCAAGTTTGAATATGATCAGATATCTTTTGGTATGTATTCGACCAAATATCTACAAAGAGACCGAAAACGCAAGGCATTTACAACGATAGGCACATTCAATTAATGATCCCACCGTTAGATTTGTTTAAATATCGAGGAAAAGTGTTATGATCAAATTTGAAGATAATCAGATATATTTTGGCATGTATTCCAACAAATATCAACAAAAATACCGAAAACCTAAGGTACATACAAGGATCGGCACTTTAAATTAATGATCTAATCGTTAGATTTGTTTAAATTTCTACGAAAAGTGTAATGACCAATTTTGAAGATAATCAGATATATTTTGGCATGCAATCCAACAAATATCAACAAAAATACCGAAAACCTAAGGCATTTACAAAGATAGGCACTTTCAGTTAATGATCCGTACGTTATATTAGGTTTAATTTCTAAGAAATGTGTTATGACCAAATTTGAAGATAAACGGATATATTTTGGCATGCAATCCAACAAATATCAACAAAAATACCGAAAAACCTAAGGCATTTACAAAGATAGGAACATTCAATTAATGATCCGACCAACATATTTGTTCAAATTGCTAGAAAAAGTGGTAAGACCGAATTTGAAGTTAATCGGTTATATTTTGGCATGCAACGCATCAAATGTCTACAAAATGACCGAAAACCTAAGGCATTTACAAAGATACGCACTATCAATTAATGATTCGACCGTTAGACTTATTTAAATTGCTAAGAAAAGTGTTATGACCAAGTTTGAATATAATCGGATATATTTTGGCATGCAATCCACCGAATGTCTACAAAAAGACCGAAAACCTAAGGCATTTACAAAGATAAGCACTTTCAATTAATGATCTGACTGTTAGATTTATTTAAATTGCTATGAAAAGTGTTACAACCGAGTTTTAATATAATCGGATATATTTTGGCATGCAATCCACCAAATGTCTACAAAAAAAGCGAAAACCTAAGGCATTTACAAAGATAGGAACTTTCAATTAATGATCCGACCACTAGATTTTTTTTAAATTGCTAGGAAAAGTATTATGACCATGTTTTAATATAATCGAATATATTTTGGCATGCAATCCAACAATTGTCTACAAAAAGACTGAAAACCTGAGGCATTTACAAAGATAGAAACATTCAATTAATGATCCGACCGTTAGATTTGTTTAATTTACTACAAAAAGTCTTAGCAAACAGTTTGAATTTAATCGGATATATTTCGAGTTGCAATCCAACAAATGTTTTCAAAAATAATGAAAACCTAAGGCATTTAAAAGGATAGACACTTTCAATTAATGATCCGACCGTTAGATTTATTTAAATTGCTATGAAATGTTCCATGAGCAAGTTTGAATATGATCAGATATATTTTGGTAAGCAATCGACCAAACGTCTACTGAAAGACCGAAAACATAAGGTATTTACAAAGATAGGAACTTTCAATTAATGATCCGACCATTAGATTTTATTTAAATTGATAGGAAAAGTGTTATGACCATCTTTTAATATAATCAGATATATTTTGGCATTCAATCCAACAATTGTCTACAAAAAGACTGAAAACCTGAGGCATTTACAATGATAGGAACATTCAATTAATGTTCCGACCGTTAGATTTGTTTAATTTTCTATAAAATGTCTTAGGAACCAGTTTGAATTTAATCGGATATATTTCGGCTTGCTATACAACAAATGTCTACAAAAATACTGAAAACCTAAGGTATTTACAAGGATAGGCACTTTCAATTAATGATCCGGCAGTTAGATTTATTTAAATTGCTATGAAAATTGCCATGAGCAAGTTTGAATATGATCATATATATTTTGATAAGCAATCGACCAAATGTCTACTAAAAGACCGAAAACATAAGGCATTTACAACGATAAGCACTTTCAATTATTGATCGGACGGCTAGATTTATTTAAATTGCTAGGAAAAGTGTTATGACCAAATTTGAAGATAATCAGATATATTTTGGCATGTATTTCAACAAATATCAACAAAAATACCAAAAACCTAAGGCATTTACAATGATCGACACTTTCAATTAATGATCTGACTGTAAGATTTGTTTAAATTTTTAAGAAAAGTGTAATGACCAAAGTTGAAGATAATCAGATATATTTTGGCATTCAATCCAACAAATATCAACAAAAATAACGAAAACCTGAGGCATTTACAAATTTAGGCACTTTCAATTAATGATCCGACCGTTACATTTGTTTAAATTTCTAATAAAAGTGTTATGACCTAATTTGAAGATAATCGAATATATTTTGGCATACCATCAAACAAATATCAACAAAAATATACCAAAAACCTAATGCATTTACAAATACAAGCACTTTTAATTTGTGATTCGACCGTTGGATTTGTTTAAATTTCTAATAAAAGTGTTATAACCAAATTTGAAGATAATCGGATTTATTCTGGCATGCAATCCAACAAATATTAACAAAAATACAGAAAACCTAAGGCATTTACAAAGATAGGATATTTCAATTAATGATCCGACCGTTATATTTGTTTATATTTCAAGGAAAAGTGTTATGACCAAATTTTAAGATAATCGGATATATTTTGGCACGCAATGCAACAAATGTCTACAAAATGACCGAAAACCTAAGGCATTTACAAAGATAGGAACCTTGAATTAATGATCTGACTATTAAATTTGTTTAAAATGATAATAAATGTGTCGTGGCCATGTTTGAATATAATCGGACATAATTTGGCATGCAATCCACTAAATGTCTACAAAAAGAATGAAAACCTAAAGTATTTTCAAGGATAGGCACTTTCAATTAATGATCCAGCCGTTAGATTTATTTAAGTTGCTATGAAAAGTGTCATGACCAAGTTTGAATATGATCAGATATCTTTTGGTTTGCATTCGACCAAATGTCTACAAAAAGACCGAAAACACAAGGCATTTACAACGATAGGCACTTTCAATTAATGATTCGACCGTAAGTTTTTTTTTAAATTGCTAGAAAAAGTGTTATGACCATGTTTTAATATAATCAGATATATTTTGGCATGCAATCCAACAATTGTCTACAAAAAGACTGAAAACCTGAGGCATTTACAAAGATAGGAACATTCAATTAATGGTCCGACCGTTATATTTGTTTATATTTCAAGGAAAAGTGTTATGACCAAATTTGAAGATAATCGGATATATTTTGGCACGCAATGCAACAAATGTCTACAAAATGACCGAAAACCTAAGGCATTTTCAAAGATAGGAACCTTGAATTAATGATCTGACCAATAGATTTGTTTAAATTGATAATAAATGTGTCGTGACCTTGTTTGAATATAATCGGACATAATTTGACATACAATCCACTAAATGTCTACAAAAAGAATGAAAACCTAAGGTATTTACAAGGATAGGCACTTTCAATAAATGATCCAGCCGTTAGATTTATTTAAGTTGCTATGAAAAGTGTCATGACCAAGTTTGAATATGATCAGATATCTTTTGGTTTGCATTCGACCAAATGTCTACAAAAAGACCGAAAACACAAGGCATTTACAACGATAGGCACTTTCAATTAATGATTCGACCGTAAGTTTTTTTTTAAATTGCTAGAAAAAGTGTTATGACCATGTTTTAATATAATCAGATATATTTTGGCATGCAATCCAACAATTGTCTACAAAAAGACTGAAAACCTGAGGCATTTACAAAGATAGGAACATTCAATTAATGATCCGACCGTTATATTTGTTTATATTTCAAGGAAAAGTGTTATGACCAAATTTTAAGATAATCGGATATATTTTGGCACGCAATGCAACAAATGTCTACAAAATGACCGAAAACCTAAGGCATTTACAAAGATAGGAACCTTGAATTAATGATCTGACTATTAAATTTGTTTAAATTGATAATAAATGTGTCGTGGCCATGTTTCAATATAATCGGACATAATTTGGCATGCAATCCACTAAATGTCTACAAAAAGAATGAAAACCTAAAGTATTTTCAAGGATAGACACTTTCAATTAATGATCCAGCCGTTAGATTTATTTAAGTTGCTATGAAAAATGTCATGACCAAGTTTGAATATGATCAGATGTCTTTTGGTATGCATTCGACCAAATGTCTACAAAGAGACCGAAAACACAAGGCATTTACAACAATATGCACATTTAATTAATGATCCGACCGTTAGATTTGTTTAAATTGTGAGGAAAAGTGTTATGACCAAATTTCAAGATAATTAGATATATTTTGGCATGTATTCCAACAAATATCAACAAAAATACCGAAAACCTAAGGTACATACAAGGATCGGCACTTTCAACTAATGATATGATCGTTAGATTTGTTTAAATTTCTACGAAAAGTGTAATGACCAATTTTGAAGATAATCAGATATATTTTGGCATGCAATCCAACAAATTTCAACAAAAATACCGAAAACCTAAGGCATTTACAAAGATAGGCACTTTCAGTTAATGATCCGTACGTTATATTAGGTGTAATTTCTAAGAAATGTGTTATGACCAAATTTGAAGATAAACGGATATATTTTGGAATGCAATCCAACAAATATCAACAAAAATACCGAAAAACCTAAAGCATTTACAAAGATAGGAACATTCAATTAATGATCTGACCAACATATTTGTTTAAATTGCTAGAAAAAGTGGTATGACCGAATTTAAAGATAATCGGATATACTTTGGCATGCAACGCATCAAATGTCTACAAAATGACCGAAAACCTAAGGCATTTACAAAATATAGGCACTTTCAATTAATGATTCGACCGTTAGACTTATATAAATTGCTAAGAAAAGTGTTAGGACCATGTTTGAATATAATCGGGTATATTTTGGCATCCAATCCACTGAATGTCTACAAAAAGACCGAAAACCTAAGGCATTTACAAGGATAAGCACTTTCAATTAATGATCTGACCGTTAGATTTATTTAAATTTTTATGAAAAGTGTTACGACCGAGTTTGAATATAATCGGATATATTTTGGCATGCAATCCACCAAATGTCAACAAAAAGACCGAAAACCTAAGGCATTTACAAAGATAGGAACTTTCAATTAATGATTCGACCATTAGATTTGTTTAAATTGCTTGAAAAAGTGTTATGACCATGTTTTAATATAATCGGATATATTTTGGCACGCAATCCAACAATTGTCTAAAAAAAGACAGAAAACCTGAGGCATTTACAAAGATAGGAACATTCAATTAATGATCCGACCGTTAGATTTGTTTAATTTACTAAAAAAAAGTCTTAGGAACCAATTTGAATTTAATCGGATATATTTCGACTTGCAATCCAACAAATGTCTACAAAAATACTGAAAACCTAAGGCATTTACAAGGATAGGCACTTTCAATTAATGATCCGGCCGTTAGATTTATTTAAATTGCTATGAAAAGTGTCGTTAGCAAGTTTGTATATGATCAGATATATTTTGGTAAGCAATCGACCAAATGTCTACTAAAAGACCGAAAACATAAGGCATTTACAACGATAGGCACTTTCAATGTTTGATCGGACCGTTAGATTTATTTAAATTGCTAAGAAAAGTGTTATGACCAAATTTGAAGATAATCAGATATATTTTGGCATGTATTCCAACAAATATCAACAAAAATACCAAAAACCTAAGGCATTTACAATGATCGGCACTTTCAATTAATGATCTGACCGTTGGATTTGTTTAAAATTCTAAGAAAAGTGTAATAACCAAAGTTGAAGATAATCAGATATATTTTGTCATGCAATCCAACAAATATCAACAAAAATAACGAAAACCTGAGGCATTTACAAAGATAGGCACTTTCAATTAATGATCCGACCGTTACAATTGTTTAAATTGCTAATAAAAGTGTTATGTCCAAATTTAAAGATAATCGAATATATTTTGGCATGCAATCCAACAAATATCCACAAAAATATCGAAACCTAATGCATTTAAAAATACAAGCACTTTCAATTAGTGATTCGACCGTTAGATTTGTTTAAATTGTTAGGAAAAGTGTTATGACCAAATTTGAAGACAATCAGATATGTTTTAGCATGTATTCCAACAAATATCAACAAAAATACCGAATACCCAATGTACATACATGGATCGGCACTTTCAATTAATGATCTGATCGTTACATTTGTTTAAATTTTAATGAAAAGTTTAATGACCAATTTTGAAGATAATCAGATACATTTTGGCATTCAATCCAACAAATATAAACAAAAATACCGAAAACCTAAGGCATTTACAAAGATAGGCACTTTCAGTTAATGATCCGTACGTTATATTAGGTTTAATTTATAAGAAATGTGTTATGACCAAATTTGAAGATAAACGGATATATTTTGGAATGCTATCCAACAAATATCAACAAAAATACCGAAAAACCTAAAGCATTTACAAAGATAGGAACATTCAATTAATGATCCGACCAACATATTTGTTTAAATTGCTAGAAAAAGTGGTATGACCGAATTTGAAGATAATCGGATATATTTTGGCATGCAACGCATCAAATGTCTACAAAATGACCGAAAACCTAAGGCATTTACAAAAATAGGCACTTTCAATTAATGATTCGACCGTTAGACTTATTTAAATTGCTAAGAAAAGTGTTATGACCAAGTTTGAATATAATCGGGTATATTTTGGCATCCAATCCACCGAATGTCTACAAAAAGACCGAAAACCTAAGGCATTTACAAGGATAAACACTTTCAATTAATGATCTGACCATTAGATTTATTTAAATTGTTATGAAAAGTGTTACGACCGAGTTTGAATATAATCGGATATATTTTGGCATGCAATCCACCAAATGTCAACAAAAAGACCGAAAACCTAAGGCATTTACAAAGATAGGAACTTTCAATTAATGATTCGACCATTAGATTTGTTTAAATTGCTTGGAAAAGTGTTATGACCATGTTTTAATATAATCGTATATATTTTAGCACGCAATCCAACAATTGTCTACAAAAAGACTGAAAACCTGAGGCATTTACAAAGATAGGAACATTCAATTAATGATCCGACCGTTAGATTTGTTTAATTTACTAAAAAAAGTCTTAGGAACCAGTTTGAATTTAATCGGATATATTTCGACTTGCAATCCAACAAATGTCTACAAAAATATTGAAAACCTAAGGCATTTACAAGGATAGGCACTTTCAATTAATGATCCGGCCGTTAGATTTATTTAAATTGCTATGAAAAGTGTCGTGAGAAAGTTTGAATATGATCAGATATATTTTGGTAAGCAAACGACCAAATGTCTACTAAAAGACCGAAAACATAAGGCATTTACAACGATAGGCACTTTCAATGTTTGATCGGACCGTTAGATTTATTTAAATTGCTAGGAAAAGTGTTATGACCAAATTTGAAGATAATCAGATATATTTTGGCATGTATTCCAACAAATATCAACAAAAATACCAAAAACTTAAGGCATTTACAATGATCGACAATTTCAATTAATGATCTGACCGTTAGATTTGTTAAAATTTCTAACAAAAGTGTAATGACCAAAGTTGAAGATAATCAGATATATTTTGGCATTCAATCCAACAAATATCAACAAAAATAACGAAAACCAGAGGCATTTACAAAGATAGGCACTTTCAATTAATGATCCGACCGTTACATTTGTTTAAATTTCTAATAAAAGTGCTATTACCAAATTTGAAGATAATCGAATATATTTTGGCATGCCATCCAACAAATATCGACTAAAATACCGAAAAACTAATGCATTTACAAATACAAGCACTTTCAATTTGTGATTCGACCGTTGGATTTGTTTAAATTCCTAATAAAAGTGTTATAACCAAATTTGAAGATAATCGGATATATTCTGGCATGCAATCCAACAAATATTAACAAAAATACAGAAAACCTAAGGCATTTACAAAGATAGGATCTTTCAATTAATGATCCGACCGTTATTTTTGTTTATATTTCTAGGAAAAGTGTTATGACCAAATTTGAAGATAATCGGATATATTTTGGCATGCAATGCAACAAATGTCTACAAAATGACCGAAAACCTAAGGCATTTTCAAAGATAGGAACCTTGAATTAATGATCTGACCAGTAGATTTGTTTAAATTGATAATAAATGTGTCGTGACCTTGTTTGAATATAATCGGACATAATTTGACTTACAATCCACTAAATGTCTACAAAAAGAATGAAAACCTAAGGTATTTACAAGGATAGGCACTTTCAATTAATGATCCAGCCGTTAGATTTATTTAAGTTGCTATGAAAAGTGTCATGACCAAGTTTGAATATGATCAGATATCTTTTTGTATGCATTCGACCAAATGTCTAAAAAAAGACCGAAAACACAAGGCATTTACAACGATACGCACTTTCAATTAATGATCCGACCGTTAGATTTGTTTAAATTGTTAGGAAAAGTGTTATGACCAAATTTGAAGATAATCAGATATATTTTGGCATGTATTCCAACAAATATCAACAAAAATACCAAAAACTTAAGGCATTTACAATGATCGACACTTTCAATTAATGATCTGACCGTTAGATTTGTTTAAATTTCTAAGAAAAGTGTAATGACCAAAGTTGAAGATAATCAGATATATTTTAGCATTCAATCAAACAAATATCAACAAAAATAACGAAAACCAGAGGCATTTACAAAGATAGGCACTTTCAATTAATGATCCGACCGTTACATTTGTTTAAATTTCTAATAAAAGTGTTATGACCAAATTTGAAGATAATCGAATATATTTTGGCATGCCATCCAACAAATATCGACAAAAATACCGAAAACCTAATGCATTTACAAATACAAGCACTTTCAATTTGTGATTCGACCGTTGGATTTGTTTAAATTCCTAATAAAAGTGTTATAACCAAATTTGAAGATAATCGGATATATTCTGGCATGCAATCCAACAAATATTAACAAAAATACAGAAAACCTAAGGCATTTACAAAGATAGGATCTTTCAATTAATGATCCGACCGTTATATTTGTTTATATTTAAGGAAAAGTGTTATGACCAAATTTGAAGATAATCGGATATATTTTGGCATGCAATGCAACAAATGTCTACAAAAAAACCGAGAACCAAATGCATTTTCAAATATAGGAACCTTGAATTAGTGATCTGACCATTAGATTTGTTTAAATTGATAATAAATGTGTCGTGGCCATGTTTGAATATAATCGGACATAATTTGGCATGCAATCCACTAAATGTCTACAAAAAGAATGAAAACCTAAGGTATTTACAAGGATAGGCACTTTCAATTAATGATCCAACCGTTAGATTTATTTAAGTTGCTATGAAAAGTGTCATGACCAAGTTTGAATATGATCAGATATCTTTTGGTATGCATTCGACCAAATGTCTACAAAGAGACCGAAAACACAAGGCATTTACAACGATAGGCACTTTCAATTAATGATCCGACCGTTAGTTTTTTTAAATTGCTAGAAAAAGTGTTATGACCATGTTTTAATATAATCAGATATATTTTGGCATGCAATCCAACAATTGTCTACAAAAACACTGAAAACCTGAGGCATTTACAAAGATAGGAACATTCAATTAATGATCCGACCGTTATATTTGTTTATATTTCAAGGAAAAGTGTTATGACCAAATTTGAAGATAATCGGATATATTTTGGCATGCAATGCAACAAATGTCTACAAAATGACCGAAAACCTAAGGCATTTACAAAGATAGGAACCTTGAATTAATGATCTGACTATTAGATTTGTTTAAATTGATAATAAATGTGTCGTGGCCATGTTTGAATATAATCGGACATAATTTGGCATGCAATCCACTAAATGTCTACAAAAAGAATGAAAACCTAAGGTATTTACAAGGATAGGCACTTTCAATTAATGATCCAGCCGTTAGATTTATTTAAGTTGCTATGAAAAGTGTCATGACCAAGTTTGAATATGATCAGATATCTTTTGGTATGCATTCGACCAAATGTCTACAAAGAGACCGAAAACACAAGGCATTTACAACGATATGCACTTTTAATTAATGATCCGACCGTTAGATTTGTTTAAATTGTGAGGAAAAGTGTTATGACCAAATTTCAAGATAATCAGATATATTTTGGCATGTATTCCAACAAATATCAACAAAAATACCGAAAACCTAAGGTACATACAAGGATCGGCACTTTCAACTAATGATATGATCGTTAGATTTGTTTAAATTTCTACGAAAAGTGTAATGACCAATTTTGAAGATAATCAGATATATTTTGGCATGCAATCCAACAAATATCAACAAAAATACCGAAAACCTAAGGTATTTACAAAGACAGGCACTTTCAGTTAATGATCCGTACGTTATATTAGGTGTAATTTCTAAGAAATGTGTTATGACCAAATTTGAAGATAAACGGATATATTTTGGAATGCAATCCAACAAATATCAACAAAAATACCGAAAAACCTAAACCATTTACAAAGATAGGAACATTCAATTAATGATCTGACCAACATATTTGTTTAAATTGCTAGAAAAAGTGGTATGACCGAATTTAAAGATAATCGGATATACTTTGTCATGCAACGCATCAAATGTCTACAAAATGACCGAAAACCTAAGGCATTTACAAAGATAGGCACTTTCAATTAATGATTCGACCGTTAGACTTATTTAAATTGCTAAGAAAAGTGTTATGACCATGTTTGAATATGATCGGGTATATTTTGGCATCCAATCCACCGAATGTCTACAAAAAGACCGAAAACCTAAGGCATTTACAAGGATAAGCACTTTCAATTAATGATCTGACCGTTAGATTTATTTAAATTGTTATGAAAAGTGTTACGACCGAGTTTGAATATAATCGGATATATTTTGGCATGCAATCCACCAAATGTCAACAAAAAGACCGAAAACCTAAGGCATTTACAAAGATAGGAACTTTCAATTAATGATTCGACCATTAGATTTGTTTAAATTGCTTGGAAAAGTGTTATGACCATGTTTTAATATAATCGGATATATTTTGGCACGCAATCCAACAATTGTCTACAAAAAGACTGAAAACCAGAGGCATTTACAAAGATAGGAACATTCAATTAATGATCCGACCGTTAGATTTGTTTAATTTACTAAAAAAAGTCTTAGGAACTAGTTTGAATTTAATCGGATATATTTCGACTTGCAATCCAACAAATGTCTACAAAAATACTGAAAACCTAAGGCATTTACAAGGATAGGCACTTTCAATTAATGATCCGGCCGTTAGATTTATTTAAATTGCTATGAAAAGTGTCGTGAGCAAGTTTGAATATGATCAGATATATTTTGGTAAGCAATCGACCAAATGTCTACTAAAAGACCGAAAACATAAGGCATTTACAACGATAGGCACTTTCAATGTTTGATCGGACCGTTAGATTTATTTAAATTGCTAAGAAAAGTGTTATGACCAAATTTGAAGATAATCAGATATATTTTGGCATGTATTCCAACAAATATCAACAAAAATACCAAAAACCTAAGGCATTTACAATGATCGGCACTTTCAATTAATGATCTGACCGTTGGATTTGTTTAAAATTCTAAGAAAAGTGTAATAACCAAAGTTGAAGATAATCAGATATATTTTGTCATGCAATCCAACAAATATCAACAAAAATAACGAAAACCTGAGGCATTTACAAAGATAGGCACTTTCAATTAATGATCCGACCGTTACAATTGTTTAAATTGCTAATAAAAGTGTTATGTCCAAATTTGAAGATAATCGAATATATTTTGGCATGCAATCCAACAAATATCAACAAAAATATCGAAACCTAATGCATTTAAAAATACAAGCACTTTCAATTAGTGATTCGACCGTTAGATTTGTTTAAATTCCTAATAAAAGTGTTATAACCAAATTTGAAGATAATAGGATATATTCTGACATGCAATCCAACAAATATTAACAAAAATACAGAAAACCTAAGGCATTTACAAAGATAGGATCTTTCAATTAATGATCCGACCGTTATATTTGTTTATATTTCTAGGAAAAGTGTTATGACCAAATTTGAAGATAATCGGATATATTTTGGCATGCAATGCAACAAATGTCTACAAAATGACCGAAAACCTAAGGCATTTTCAAAGATAGGAACCTTGAATTAATGATCTGACCAATAGATTTGTTTAAATTGATAATAAATGTGTCGTGACCTTGTTTGAATATAATCGGACATAATTTGACATGCAATCCACTAAATGTCTACAAAAAGAATGAAAACCTAAGGTATTTACAAGGATAGGCACTTTCAATTAATGATCCAGCCGTTAGATTTATTTAAGTTGCTATGAAAAGTGTCATGACCAAGTTTGAATATGATCAGATATCTTTTTGTATGCATTCGACCAAATGTCTACAAAGAGACCGAAAACACAAGGCATTTACAACGATACGCACTTTCAATTAATGATCCGACCGTTAGATTTGTTTAAATTGTTAGGAAAAGTGTTATGACCAAATTTGAAGATAATCAGATATATTTTGGCATTCAATCCAACAAATAACAACAAAAATGCCGAAAACCTAAGGCATTTACAAAGATAGGCACTTTCAGTTAATGATCCGTACGTTATATTATGTTTAAATTTCTAAGAAAAGTGTTATGACCAAATTTGAAGATAATCGGATATATTTTGGCATGCAATCCAACAAATATCAACAAAAATACCGAAAACCTAAGGCATTTACAAAGATAGGAACATTCAATTAATGATCCGACCAATTATATTTGTTTAAATTGCTAGAAAAAGTGGTATGACCAAATTTGAAGATAATCGGATATATTTTGGCATGCAACGCATCAAATGTCTACAAAATGACCGAAAACCTAAGGCATTTACAAAGATAGGCACTTTCAATTAATGATTCGACCGTTAGACTTATTTAAATTTCTAAGAAAAGTGTTATTACCAAGTTTTAATATAATCGGGTATATTTTGGCATGCAATCCACCGAATGTCTACAAAAAGACCTAAAACCTAAGGCATTTACAAGGATAAGAACTTTCAATTAATGATCTGACCATTAGATTTATTTGAATTGTAATGAAAAGTGTTACGACCGAGTTTGAATTTGATCGGATATATTTTGGCATGCAATCTACCAAATGTCTACAAAAGACCGAAAACCTAAGGCATTTACAAAGATAAGAACTTTCAATTAATGATCCGACCATTAGATTTTTTTAAATTGCTAGGAAAAGTGTTATGACACTGTTTTAATATAATCAGATATATTTTGGCATGCAATCCAACAATTGTCCGCAAAAAGACTGAAAACCTGAGGCATTTACAAGGATAGGCACTTTCAATTAATGATCCGGCCGTTAGATTTATTTAAATTGCTTTGAAAAGTGTCATGAGTAAGTTTGAATATGATCAGATATATTTTGGTAAGCAATCGACCAAAAGTCTACTAAAAGACCGAAAATATAAGACATTTACAACGATAGGCACTTTCAATTATTGATCAGACCTTTAGATTTATTTAAATTGCCAGGAAAATTGTTATGACCAAATTTGAAGATAATCATATATATTTTGGCATGTATTCCAACAAATATCAACAAAAATACCAAACACCTAAGGCATTTACAATGATCGGCACTTTCAATTAATGATCTGACCGTTAGATTTGTTTAAATTTCTAAGAATAGTGTATTGACCAATGTTGAAGATAATTAGATATATTTTGGCATGCAATCCAACAAATATCAGCAAAAATAACGAAAAACTGAGGCATTTACAAAGATAGGCACTTTCAATAAATGATCTGACCATTACATTTGTTTAAATTGCTAATAAATGAGTTATGACCAAATTTGAAGATAATCGAATATATTGACATGCAATTCAACAAATATCAACAAAAATACCGAAAACCTAATGCATTTACAAATACATGCACTTTCATTTAGTGATTCGACCGTTAGATCTGTTTAAATTCCTAATAAAAGTGTTATAATCAAATTTGAAGATAATCGGATACATTCTGGCATACAATCCAACAAATATTAACAAAAATACAGAAAACCTAAGGCATTTACAAAGATATGATCTTTCAATTAATGATCCGACCATTATATTTGTTTATATTTCTAGGAAAAGTGTTATGACAAATTTGAAGACAATCGAATATATTTTGGCATGCAATGCAACAAATGTCTACAAAATGACCGAAAACCTAAGACATTTACAAAGGTAGGAACCTTGAATTAATGATCTGACCATTAGATTTATTTAAATTGATAATAAATGTGTCGTGGCCATGTTTGAATATAATCGGAAATAATTTGGCATGCAATCCACTAAAGGTCTATAAAAAGAATGAAAACCTAAGGTATTTAAAAGGATAGGCACTTTTAATTAATGATCCAGCCC
Source organism: Voacanga thouarsii (assembly GCA_026120185.1). Taxonomy (NCBI): domain Eukaryota; kingdom Viridiplantae; phylum Streptophyta; class Magnoliopsida; order Gentianales; family Apocynaceae; genus Voacanga; species Voacanga thouarsii. The sequence continues at coordinate 27,108 of JANUWF010000086.1, forward strand.
TTAGATTTATTTAAGTTGCTATTAAAAGTGTCATGACCAAGTTTGAATATGAACAGATATCTTTTGGTATGCATTCGACCAAATGTCTACAAAGAGACCGAAAACACAAGGAATTTACAACGATAGGCACTTTCAATTAATGATCCGACCGTTATATTTGTTTAAATTGCGAGAAAAAGTGTGATTACCAAATTTGAAGACAATCAGATATATTTTGGCATGTATTCCAACAAATATGAACAAAAATACCGAAAACCTAAGGTACATACTAGGATAGGAACTTTCAATTATTGATCGGACCGTTAGATTTATTTAAATTGCTAGGAAAATTGTAATGACCAATTTTGAAGATAATCATATATATTTTGGCATGCAATCCCACAAATATCAACAAAAATACCAAAAACCTAAGACATTTATAATGATCGGCACTTTCAATTAATGATCTGACCGTTAGATTTGTTTAAATTTCTATGAAAAGTGTAATGACCAATTTTGAAGATAATCATATATATTTTGGCATGCCATCCAACAAATATCAACAAAAATACCAAAAACCTAAGGCATTTACAATGATCGACACTTTCAATTAATGATCTGACCGTTAGATTTGTTTAAATTTCTAAGAAAAGTGTAATGGCCCAAGTTGAAGATAATCAGATATATTTTGGCATGCAATCCAACAAATATCAACAAAAATAACGAAAACCTGAGGCATTTACAAAGAGAGGCGCTTTCAATTAATGATCCGACCATTACATTTGTTTAAATTGGTAATGAAAGTATTATGACCAATTTTGAAGATAATCAGATATATTTTGGCGTGCAATCCAACAAATATCAACAAAAATACCGAAAACCTAAGGCATTTACAAAGATAGACACTTTCAGTTAATGATCCGTACGTTATATTAGATTTAATTTCTAAGAAATGTGTTATGACCAAATTTGAAGATAAACGGATATATTTTGGCATGCAATCCAGCAAATATCAACAAAAATACCGAAAAACCAAAGGCATTCAAAAAGATAGGAACATTCAATTAATGATCCGACCAACATATTTGTTTAAATTGCTAGAAAAAGTGGTATGACCGAATTTAAAGATAATCGGATATATTTTGGCATGCAACACATCAAATGTCTACAAAATGACAGAAAACCTAAGACATTTACAAAGATATGCACTTTCAATTAATGATTCGACCGTTAGACTTATTTAAATTTCTAAGAAAAGTATTATGACCAAGTTTTAATATAATCGGGTATATTTTGGCATGCAATCCACCGATTGTCTACAAAAAGACCGAAAACCTAAGGCATTTACAAGGATAAGCACTTTCAATTAATGACCTGACCGTTAGATTTATTTAAATTGTTATGAAAAGTGTTACGACCGAGTTTGAATATAATCGGATATATTTTGGCATGCAACTCACCAAATGTCTACAAAAAGACCGAAAACCTAAGACATTTACAAATATATGAACTTTCAATTAATGATCCGATCATTAGATTTTTTTAAATTGCTAGGAAAAGTGTTATGACCATGTTTTATTATAATCAGATATATTTTGGCATTCAATCCAACAATTGACTACAAAAAGACTGAAAACCTGAGGCTTTTACAAAGATAGGAACATTCAATTAATGATCCGACCGTTAGATTTGTTTAATTTACTACAAAAACTCTTAGGAACCAGTTTGATTTACTACAAAATCCAGCCGTTAGATTTATTTAAATTGCTATGAAAAGTGTCGTGAGCAAGTTTGAATATGATCAGATATATTTTGGTAAGCAATCGACCAAATGTCTACTAAAAGATCGAAAACATAAGGCATTTACAACGATAAGCATTGGGAATTACTGATCGGACCGTTAGATTTATTTAAATTGTCAGGAAAAGTGTTATGACCAAATTTGAAGATAATCAGATATATTTTGGCATGTATTCCAACAAATATCAACAAAAATACCAAAAACCTAAGACATTTACAATGATCGGCACTTTCAATTAATGATCTGACCGTTAGATTTGTTTAAAATTCTAAGAATAGTGTAATGACCAAGGTTGAAGATAATCAGATATATTTTGGCATGCAATCAAACAAATATCAACAAAAATAACGAAAACCTGAGGCATTTACAAAGATAGGCGCTTTCAATTAATGATCCGACCATTTAATTTGTTTAAATTGTCAATAAAAGTGTTATGACCAAATTTGAAGATAATCAAATATATTTTTGCATGCAATCCAACAAATATCAACAAAAATACCGAAAACCTAATGCATTTACAAATACAAGCACTTTCAATTAGTGATTCGACCGTTAGATTTGTTTAAATTACTAATAAAAGTGTATTAAATTCCTAATACAAGCACTTTCAATGATCTGACCATTAGATTTTGAAAGATAGGACATAATTTGGCATGCAATCCACTAAATGTCTACAAAAAGAATGAAAACCTAAGGTATTTATAAGGATAGGCACTTTCAATTAATGATCCAGCCGTTAGATTTCTTTAAGTTGCTATGAAAAGTGTCATGACCAAGTTTGAATATAATCAGATATCTTTTGCTATGCATTCGACGAAATGTCTACAAAGAGACCGAAAACACAAGGCATTTACAACGATTGGCACTTTCAATTAATGATCCGACCGTTAGATTTTTTTAAATTGCTAGAAAAAGTGTTATGACCATGTTTTAATATAATCAGATATATTTTGGCATGCAATCCAACAATTGTCTACAAAAAGACTGAAAACCTGAGGCATTTACAAAGATAGGAACATTCAATTAATGATCCGACCGTTAGATTTGTTTAATTTACTACAAGAAGTCTTAGAAACCAGTTTGAAGTTAATCGGTTATATTTCGGCTTGCAATCCAACAAATGTCTACAAAAATACTGAAAACCTAAGGCATTTACAAGGATAGGCACTTTCAATTAATGATCCGGCCATTAGGTTTATTTAAATTGCTATGAAAAGTATCATGAGCAAGTTTGAATATGATCATATATATTTTGGTAAGCAATCAACCAAATGTCTACTAAAAGACTGAAAACATAAAGCATTTACAACTACAGGAACTTTCTATTATTGATCGGACCGTTAGATTTATTTAAATTGCTAGGAAAAGTGTTATAACCAAATTTGAAGATAATCAGATATATTTTGGCATGTATTCCAACAAATATCAACAAAAATACCAAAAACCTAAGGCATTTACAATGATCGGCACTTTCAATTAATGATCTGACCGTTAGATTTGTTTAAATTTCTAAGAAAAGTGTAATGACCAAAGTTGAAGATAATCAGATATATTTTGGCATGCAATCCAACAAATATCAACAAAAATAACGAAAACCTGAGGCATTTACAAAGATAGGCACATTCAATTAATGATCCGACCGTTATATTTGTTTAAATTGCTAATAAAAGTGTTATGACCAAATTTGAAGATAATCGAATATATTTTGGCATGCAATCCAACAAATATCAACAAAAATACCGAAAACCTAATGCATTTACAAATACAAGAACTTTCAATTAGTGATTCGACCGTTAGATCTATTTAAATTCCTAATAAAAGTGTTATAATCAAATTTGAAGATAATCGGATATATTCTAGAATGCAATCCAACAAATATTAACAAAAATACAGAAAACCTAAGGCATTTACAAAGATATGATCTTTCAATTAATGATCCGACCGTTATATTTGTTTACATTTCTAGGAAAAGTGTTATGACCAAATTTGAAGATAATCGGATATATTTTGGCAGGCAATGCAACAAATGTCTACAAAATGACCGAAAACCTAAGGCATTTACAAAGATAAGAACCTTGAATTAATGATCTGACCATTAGATTTGTTTAAATTGATAATAAATGTGTCGTGGCCATGTTTGAATATAATCGGACCTAATTTGGCAAGCAATCCACTTAATGTCTACAAAAAGAATGAAAACCTAAGGTATTTAGGAGGATAGGCACTATCAATTCATGATCCAGCCGTTAGATTTATTTAAGTTTGCTATGAAAAGTGTCATGACCAAGTTTGAATATGATCAGATATCTTTTGGTATGCATTCGACCAAATGTCTACAAAAAGACCGAAAACACAAGACATTTACAACGATAGGCACTTTCAATTAATGATCCGACCGTTTGATTTGTTTAAATTGCGAGAAAAAGTGTCATGACCAAATTTGATGATAATCAGATATATTTTGGCATGTATTCCAACAAATATCAACAAAAATACCGAAAACCTAATGTATATACCAGGATCGGCACTTTCAATTAATGATCTGATCGTTAGATTTGTTTAAATTTCTATGAAAATTGCAATGACCAATTTTGAAGATAAACGGATATATTTTGGCACGCAATCCAATAAATATCAACAAAAATACCGAAAAACCTAAGGCATTTAAAAAGATTGGAACATTCAATTATTGATCCGACCAACATATTTTTTTAAATTGCTAGAAAAAGTGGTATGACCGAATTTGAAGATAATCGGATATATTTTGGCATGCAACGCAAAAATGTCTACAAAATGACCGAAAACCTAAGGCATTTACAAAGATAGGCACTTTCAATTAATGATTCGACCGTTAGACTTATTTAAATTGCTAAGAAAAGTGTTATGAACAAGTTTGAATATAATCGGGTATATTTTGGCATGCAATCCACCGAATGTCTACAAAAAGAACGAAAACCTAAGGCTTTTACAAAGATAAGCACTTTCAATTAATAATTTGACCGTTAGATTTATTTAAATTGCTATGAAAAGTGTTACGACCGAGTTTGAATATAATCGGATATATTTTGCATGCAATCCACCAAATGTCTACAAAAAGCCCGAAAACCAAAGGCATATACAAAGATAGGAACTTTCAATTAATGATCCGACCATTAGATTTTTTTTAAATCGCTAGGAAAAGTGTTATGACCATGTTTTATTATAATCAGATATATTTTGGCATGCAATCCAACAATTGTCTACAAAAAGACTGAAAACCTGAGTCATTTACAAAGATAGGAACATTCAATTAATGATTCGGCCGTTAGATTTATTTAAATTGCTATGAAAAGTGTCATGAGCAAATTTGAATATGATCAAATATATTTTGGTAAGCAATCGACCAATTGTCTACTAAAAGACCGAAAATATAAGGCATTTACAACGATAGGCAATTTCAATTATTGATCGGACCGTTAGATTTATTTAAATTGTTAGGAAAAGTGTTATATCCCAATTTGAAGATAATCAGATATATTTTGGCATGCAATCCAACAAATGTCTACAAAATGATCGAAAACCTAAGGCATTTACAAAGAAAGGAACCTTGAATTAATGATCTGACCATTAGATTTGTTTAAATTGATAATAATGGTGTCGTGGCCATGTTTGAATATAATCGGACATAATTTGGCATGCATTCCACTAAATGTCAACAAAAAGAATGAAAACCTAAGGTATTTACAAGGATAGGCACTTTCAATTAATGATCCAGCCGTTAGATTTATTTAAGTTGCTATGAAAAGTGTCATGACACAGTTTGAATATGATCAGATATCTTTTGGTATGCAATCGACCAAATGTCTACAAAGAGACCGAAAACACAAGGCATTTACAATGATAGGCACTTTCAATTAATGATCCGACCGTTAGATTTGTTTAAATTGCCAGGAAAAGTGTTATGACCAAATTTGAAGATAATCGAATATATTTTGGCATGCAATCCAACAAATATCAACAAAAATACCGAAAACCTAAAGCATTTACAAATACAAGAACTTTCAATTAGTGATTCGACCGTTAGATCTATTTAAATTCCTAATAAAAGTGTTATAATCAAATTTGAAGATAATCGGATATATTCTAGAATGCAATCCAACAAATATTAACAAAAATACAGAAAACCTAAGGCATTTACAAAGATATGATCTTTCAATTAATGATCCGACCGTTATATTTGTTTACATTTCTAGGAAAAGTGTTATGACCAAATTTGAAGATAATCGGATATATTTTGGCAGGCAATGCAACAAATGTCTACAAAATGACCGAAAACCTAAGGCATTTACAAAGATAAGAACCTTGAATTAATGATCTGACCATTAAATTTGTTTAAATTAATAAAAAATGTGCCGTGGCCATGTTTGAATATAATCGGACCTAATTTGGCAAGCAATCCACTTAATGTCTACAAAAAGAATGAAAACCTAAGGTATTTAGGAGGATAGGCACTATCAATTCATGATCCAGCCGTTAGATTTATTTAAGTTTGCTATGAAAAGTGTCATGACCAAGTTTGAATATGATCAGATATCTTTTGGTATGCATTCGACCAAATGTCTACAAAAAGACCGAAAACACAAGACATTTACAACGATAGGCACTTTCAATTAATGATCCGACCGTTTGATTTGTTTAAATTGCGAGAAAAAGTGTCATGACCAAATTTGATGATAATCAGATATATTTTGGCATGTATTCCAACAAATATCAACAAAAATACCGAAAACCTAATGTATATACCAGGATCGGCACTTTCAATTAATGATCTGATCGTTAGATTTGTTTAAATTTCTATGAAAATTGCAATGACCAATTTTGAAGATAAACGGATATATTTTGGCACGCAATCCAATAAATATCAACAAAAATACCGAAAAACCTAAGGCATTTAAAAAGATTGGAACATTCAATTATTGATCCGACCAACATATTTTTTTAAATTGCTAGAAAAAGTGGTATGACCGAATTTGAAGATAATCGGATATATTTTGGCATGCAACGCAAAAATGTCTACAAAATGACCGAAAACCTAAGGCATTTACAAAGATAGGCACTTTCAATTAATGATTCGACCGTTAGACTTATTTAAATTGCTAAGAAAAGTGTTATGAACAAGTTTGAATATAATCGGGTATATTTTGGCATGCAATCCACCGAATGTCTACAAAAAGAACGAAAACCTAAGGCTTTTACAAAGATAAGCACTTTCAATTAATAATTTGACCGTTAGATTTATTTAAATTGCTATGAAAAGTGTTACGACCGAGTTTGAATATAATCGGATATATTTTGCATGCAATCCACCAAATGTCTACAAAAAGCCCGAAAACCAAAGGCATATACAAAGATAGGAACTTTCAATTAATGATCCGACCATTAGATTTTTTTAAATCGCTAGGAAAAGTGTTATGACCATGTTTTATTATAATCAGATATATTTTGGCATGCAATCCAACAATTGTCTACAAAAAGACTGAAAACCTGAGTCATTTACAAAGATAGGAACATTCAATTAATGATTCGGCCGTTAGATTTATTTAAATTGCTATGAAAAGTGTCATGAGCAAATTTGAATATGATCAAATATATTTTGGTAAGCAATCGACCAATTGTCTACTAAAAGACCGAAAATATAAGGCATTTACAACGATAGGCAATTTCAATTATTGATCGGACCGTTAGATTTATTTAAATTGTTAGGAAAAGTGTTATATCCCAATTTGAAGATAATCAGATATATTTTGGCATGCAATCCAACAAATGTCTACAAAATGATCGAAAACCTAAGGCATTTACAAAGAAAGGAACCTTGAATTAATGATCTGACCATTAGATTTGTTTAAATTGATAATAATGGTGTCGTGGCCATGTTTGAATATAATCGGACATAATTTGGCATGCATTCCACTAAATGTCAACAAAAAGAATGAAAACCTAAGGTATTTACAAGGATAGGCACTTTCAATTAATGATCCAGCCGTTAGATTTATTTAAGTTGCTATGAAAAGTGTCATGACACAGTTTGAATATGATCAGATATCTTTTGGTATGCAATCGACCAAATGTCTACAAAGAGACCGAAAACACAAGGCATTTACAATGATAGGCACTTTCAATTAATGATCCGACCGTTAGATTTGTTTAAATTGCCAGGAAAAGTGTTATGACCAAATTTGAAGATAATCGAATATATTTTGGCATGCAATCCAACAAATGTCTACAAAAAGACCGAAAACCTAAGGCATTTACAAAGATAGGAACTTTCAATTAATGATACGACCATTAGATTTGTTTAAATTGCTAGGAAAAGTGTTATGACCATGTTTTAATATAATCGGATATATTTTGGCATGCAATCCAACAATTGTCTACAAAAAGACTGAAAACCTGAGGCAT
>JANUWF010000087.1:0-28279 GCA_026120185.1 Voacanga thouarsii
AAGCTATCCACTAAATGTCTACAAAAAGATTGAAAACCTAAGATATTTACAAGGATAGGCACTTTCAATTAATGATCCAGCCATTAGATTTATTTAAGTTGCTATGAAAAGTGTCATGACCAAATTTGAATATGATCAGATATCTTTTGGTATGCATTCGACCAAATGTCTACAAAGAGACCGAAAACACAAGGCATTTACAATGATAGGCACTTTCAATTAATGATCCGACCGTTAGATTTGTTTAAATTGTGAGGAAAAGTGTTATGACCAAATTTGAAGATAATCAGATATATTTTGGTATGTATTCCAACAAATATCAAAAAAAATACCGAAAACCTAAGGTACATACAAGGATCGGCACTTTCAATTAATGATCTGATCGTTAGATTTGTTTATATTTCTACGAAAAATGTAATGACCAATTTTGAAGATAATCAGATATATTTTGGCATGTATTCCAACAAATATCAACAAAAATACCGAAAACCTAAGGTACATACAAGGATTGCACTTTCAATTAATGATCTGATCGTTAGATTTGTTTAAATTTCTATGAAAAGTGTAATGACCAATTTTGAAGATAAACGGATATATTTTGGCACGCAATCCAACAAATATCAACAAAAATACCGAAAAACCTAAGGCATTTAAAAAGATAGGAACATTCAATTATTGATCCGACTAACATATTTTTTTAAATTGTTAGAAAAAGTGGTATAACCGAATTTGAAGATAATCGGATATATTTTGGCATGCAACGCAAATATGTCTACAAAATGACCGAAAACCTAAGGCATTTACAAAGATAGGCACTTTCAATTAATGATTCGACCGTTAGACTTATTTAAATTGCTAAGAAAAGTGTTATGAATAAGTTTGAATATAATCGGGTATATTTTGGCATGCAATCCACCGAATGTCTACAAAAAGACCGAAAACCTAAGGCTTTTACAAAGATAGGCATTTTCAATTAATGATCTGACCGTTAGATTTATTTAAATTGCTATGAAGAGTGTTACGACCGAGTTTGAATATAATCGGATATATATTTTGCATGCAATCCACCAAATGTCTACAAAAAGACCGAAATCTAAGGCATTTACAAAGATAGGAACTTTCAATTAATGATCCGACCATTAGATTTTTTAAATCGCTAGGAAAAGTGTTATGACCATGTTTTAATATAATCAGATATATTTTGGCATGCGATCCAACAATTGTCTACAAAAAGACTAAAAACCTGAGGCATTTACAAAGATAGGAACATTCAATTAATGATCCGGCCATTAGATTTATTTAAATTGCTATGGAAAGTGTCATGAGCAAGTTTGAATATGATCAGATATATTTTGGTAAGCAATCGACAAAATTTCTACTAAAAGACCGAAAATATAAGGCATTTACAACGATAGGCAATTTCAATTATTGATCGGACCGATAGATTTATTTAAATTATTAGGAAAAGTGTTATGTCCAAATTTGAAGATAATCAGATATATTTTGGCATGTATTCGAACAAATATCAACAAAAATACCAAAAATCTAAGGCATTTACAATGATCAAGCACTTTCAATTAATGATCTGACCGTTAGATTTGTTTATATTTCTAGGAAAAGTGTAATGACCTAAGTTGAAGATAATCAGATATATTTTAGCATGCAATCCAACAAATATCAACAAAAATAACGAAAACCTGAGGCATTTACAAAGATAGGCACTTTAAATTAATGATCCGACCGTTACATTTGTTTAAATTGCTAATAAAAGTGTTATGACCAAATTTGAAGATAATCGAATATATTTTGGCATGCAATCCAACAAATATCAACAAAAATACTGAAAACCTAATGCATTTACAAATACATGCACTTTCAATTAGTGATTCGACCATTAGATTTGTTAAAATTGCTAATAAAAGTATTATGACCAAATTTGAAGATAATCGAATATATTTTGGCATGCAATCCAGCAAATATCAACAAAAATATCGAAAACCTAATGCATTTACAAATACATGCACTTTCAATTAGTGATTCGACCGTTTGATTTGTTTAAATTCATAATAAAAGTTTTATAACCAAAGTTGAAGATAATCGGATATATTCTGGCATGCAATCTAACAAATATTAACAAAAATACAGAAAACCTAAGGCATTTACAAAGATATGATCTTTCAATTAATGATCCGACCGTTATATTTGTTTATATTTCTAGGAAAAGTGTTATGACCAAATTTGACGATAATCGGATATATATTTTGGCATGAAAAGCAACAAATGTCTACAAAATGACCGAAAACCTAAGGCATTTACAAAGATAGGAACCTTGAATTATTGATCTGACCATTAGATTTGTTTATATTGATAATAAATGTGTCGTGGCCAGGTTTGAATATAATCGGACAAAATTTGGCAAGCTATCCACTAAATGTCTACAAAAAGATTGAAAACCTAAGATATTTACAAGGATAGGCACTTTCAATTAATGATCCAGCCATTAGATTTATTTAAGTTGCTATGAAAAGTGTCATGACCAAATTTGAATATGATCAGATATCTTTTGGTATGCATTCGACCAAATGTCTACAAAGAGACCGAAAACACAAGGCATTTACAATGATAGGCACTTTCAATTAATGATCCGACCGTTAGATTTGTTTAAATTGTGAGGAAAAGTGTTATGACCAAATTTGAAGATAATCAGATATATTTTGGTATGTATTCCAACAAATATCAAAAAAAATACCGAAAACCTAAGGTACATACAAGGATCGGCACTTTCAATTAATGATCTGATCGTTAGATTTGTTTATATTTCTACGAAAAATGTAATGACCAATTTTGAAGATAATCAGATATATTTTGGCATGTATTCCAACAAATATCAACAAAAATACCGAAAACCTAAGGTACATACAAGGATTGACACTTTCAATTAATGATCTGATCGTTAGATTTGTTTAAATTTCTATGAAAAGTGTAATGACCAATTTTGAAGATAAACGGATATATTTTGGCACGCAATCCAACAAATATCAACAAAAATACCGAAAAACCTAAGGCATTTAAAAAGATAGGAACATTCAATTATTGATCCGACTAACATATTTTTTTAAATTGTTAGAAAAAGTGGTATAACCGAATTTGAAGATAATCGGATATATTTTGGCATGCAACGCAAATATGTCTACAAAATGACCGAAAACCTAAGGCATTTACAAAGATAGGCACTTTCAATTAATGATTCGACCGTTAGACTTATTTAAATTGCTAAGAAAAGTGTTATGAATAAGTTTGAATATAATCAGGTATATTTTGGCATGCAATCCACCGAATGTCTACAAAAAGACCGAAAACCTAAGGCTTTTACAAAGATAGGCATTTTCAATTAATGATCTGACCGTTAGATTTATTTAAATTGCTATGAAGAGTGTTACGACCGAGTTTGAATATAATCGGATATATATTTTGCATGCAATCCACCAAATGTCTACAAAAAGACCGAAATCTAAGGCATTTACAAAGATAGGAACTTTCAATTAATGATCCGACCATTAGATTTTTTTAAATCGCTAGGAAAAGTGTTATGACCATGTTTTAATATAATCAGATATATTTTGGCATGCGATCCAACAATTGTCTACAAAAAGACTAAAAACCTGAGGCATTTACAAAGATAGGAACATTCAATTAATGATCCGGCCATTAGATTTATTTAAATTGCTATGGAAAGTGTCATGAGCAAGTTTGAATATGATCAGATATATTTTGGTAAGCAATCGACAAAATTTCTACTAAAAGACCGAAAATATAAGGCATTTACAACGATAGGCAATTTCAATTATTGATCGGACCGATAGATTTATTTAAATTATTAGGAAAAGTGTTATGTCCAAATTTGAAGATAATCAGATATATTTTGGCATGTATTCGAACAAATATCAACAAAAATACCAAAAATCTAAGGCATTTACAATGATCAAGCACTTTCAATTAATGATCTCGACCGTTAGATTTGTTTATATTTCTAGGAAAAGTGTAATGACCTAAGTTGAAGATAATCAGATATATTTTAGCATGCAATCCAACAAATATCAACAAAAATAACGAAAACCTGAGGCATTTACAAAGATAGGCACTTTAAATTAATGATCCGACCGTTACATTTGTTTAAATTGCTAATAAAAGTGTTATGACCAAATTTGAAGATAATCGAATATATTTTGGCATGCAATCCAACAAATATCAACAAAAATACTGAAAACCTAATGCATTTACAAATACATGCACTTTCAATTAGAGATTCGACCATTAGATTTGTTAAAATTGCTAATAAAAGTATTATGACCAAATTTGAAGATAATCGAATATATTTTGGCATGCAATCCAGCAAATATCAACAAAAATATCGAAAACCTAATGCATTTACAAATACATGCACTTTCAATTAGTGATTCGACCGTTTGATTTGTTTAAATTCATAATAAAAGTTTTATAACCAAAGTTGAAGATAATCGGATATATTCTGGCATGCAATCTAACAAATATTAACAAAAATACAGAAAACCTAAGGCATTTACAAAGATATGATCTTTCAATTAATGATCCGACCGTTATATTTGTTTATATTTCTAGGAAAAGTGTTATGACCAAATTTGACGATAATCGGATATATATTTTGGCATGAAAAGCAACAAATGTCTACAAAATGACCGAAAACCTAAGGCATTTACAAAGATAGGAACCTTGAATTATTGATCTGACCATTAGATTTGTTTATATTGATAATAAATGTGTCGTGGCCAGGTTTGAATATAATCGGACAAAATTTGGCAAGCTATCCACTAAATGTCTACAAAAAGATTGAAAACCTAAGATATTTACAAGGATAGGCACTTTCAATTAATGATCCAGCCATTAGATTTATTTAAGTTGCTATGAAAAGTGTCATGACCAAATTTGAATATGATCAGATATCTTTTGGTATGCATTCGACCAAATGTCTACAAAGAGACCGAAAACACAAGGCATTTACAATGATAGGCACTTTCAATTAATGATCCGACCGTTAGATTTGTTTAAATTGTGAGGAAAAGTGTTATGACCAAATTTGAAGATAATCAGATATATTTTGGTATGTATTCCAACAAATATCAAAAAAATACCGAAAACCTAAGGTACATACAAGGATCGGCACTTTCAATTAATGATCTGATCGTTAGATTTGTTTATATTTCTACGAAAAATGTAATGACCAATTTTGAAGATAATCAGATATATTTTGGCATGTATTCCAACAAATATCAACAAAAATACCGAAAACCTAAGGTACATACAAGGATTGACACTTTCAATTAATGATCTGATCGTTAGATTTGTTTAAATTTCTATGAAAAGTGTAATGACCAATTTTGAAGATAAACGGATATATTTTGGCACGCAATCCAACAAATATCAACAAAAATACCGAAAAACCTAAGGCATTTAAAAAGATAGGAACATTCAATTATTGATCCGACTAACATATTTTTTTAAATTGTTAGAAAAAGTGGTATAACCGAATTTGAAGATAATCGGATATATTTTGGCATGCAACGCAAATATGTCTACAAAATGACCGAAAACCTAAGGCATTTACAAAGATAGGCACTTTCAATTAATGATTCGACCGTTAGACTTATTTAAATTGCTAAGAAAAGTGTTATGAATAAGTTTGAATATAATCGGGTATATTTTGGCATGCAATCCACCGAATGTCTACAAAAAGACCGAAAACCTAAGGCTTTTACAAAGATAGGCATTTTCAATTAATGATCTGACCGTTAGATTTATTTAAATTGCTATGAAGAGTGTTACGACCGAGTTTGAATATAATCGGATATATATTTTGCATGCAATCCACCAAATGTCTACAAAAAGACCGAAATCTAAGGCATTTACAAAGATAGGAACTTTCAATTAATGATCCGACCATTAGATTTTTTAAATCGCTAGGAAAAGTGTTATGACCATGTTTTAATATAATCAGATATATTTTGGCATGCGATCCAACAATTGTCTACAAAAAGACTAAAAACCTGAGGCATTTACAAAGATAGGAACATTCAATTAATGATCCGGCCATTAGATTTATTTAAATTGCTATGGAAAGTGTCATGAGCAAGTTTGAATATGATCAGATATATTTTGGTAAGCAATCGACAAAATTTCTACTAAAAGACCGAAAATATAAGCCATTTACAACGATAGGCAATTTCAATTATTGATCGGACCGATAGATTTATTTAAATTATTAGGAAAAGTGTTATGTCCAAATTTGAAGATAATCGATATATTTTGGCATGTATTCGAACAAATATCAACAAAAATACCAAAAATCTAAGGCATTTACAATGATCAAGCACTTTCAATTAATGATCCGACCGTTAGATTTGTTTATATTTCTAGGAAAAGTGTAATGACCTAAGTTGAAGATAATCAGATATATTTTAGCATGCAATCCAACAAATATCAACAAAAATAACGAAAACCTGAGGCATTTACAAAGATAGGCACTTTAAATTAATGATCCGACCGTTACATTTGTTTAAATTGCTAATAAAAGTGTTATGACCAAATTTGAAGATAATCGAATATATTTTGGCATGCAATCCAACAAATATCAACAAAAATACTGAAAACCTAATGCATTTACAAATACATGCACTTTCAATTAGTGATTCGACCGTTAGATTTGTTTAAATTCCTAATAAAAGTGTTATAACAAAATTTGAAGATAATCGGATATATTATGGCATGCAGTCCTACAAATATTAACAAAAATACAGCAAACCTAAGGCATTTAAAAAGATAGGATCTTTCAATTAATGATCCGACCGTTATATTTGTTTATATTTCTAAGAAAAGTGTTATGACCAAATTTGAAGATAATCGGATATATTTTGGCATGCGATGCAACAAATGTCTACAAAATGATCGAAAACCTAAGGCATTTACAAAGAAAGGAACCTTGAATTAATGATCTGACCATTAGATTTCCTTAAATTGATAATAATGGTGTCGTGGCCATGTTTGAATATAATCGGACATAATTTGGCATGCATTCCACTAAATGTCAACAAAAAGAATTAAAACCTAAGGTATTTACAAGGATAGGCACTTTCAATTAATGATTCAGCCGTTAGATTTATTTAAGTTGCTATGAAAAGTGTCATGACAAGGTTTGAATATGATCAGATATCTTTTGGTATGCAATCAACCAAATGTCTACAAAGAGACCGAAAACACAAGGCATTTACAACGATAGGCACTTTCAATTAATGATCCGACCGTTAGATTTGTTTAAATTGTGAGGAAAAGTGTTATGACCGAATTTGAAGATAATCAGATATATTTTGGTATGTATTCCAACAAATATCAACAAAAATACCGAAAACCTAAGGTACATACAAGGATCGGCACTTTCAATTAATGATCTGATCGTAAGATTTGTTTAAATTTCTACGAAAAGTGTAATGACCAATTTTGAAGATAATCAAATATATTATGGCATGCAATCCAACAAATATCAACAAAAATACCGAAAACCTAAGGCATTTACAAAGTTAGGCACTTTCAGTTAATGATCTGTACGTTATATTAGGTTTAATTTCTTGGAAATGTGTTATGACCAAATTTGAAGATAAACGGATATATTTTGGCATGCAATCCAAAAAATATCAACACAAAAATACCGAAAACCTAAGGCATTTACAAAGAGAGGAACATTCAATTATTGATCCGACCAACATATTTGTTTAAATTACTAAAAAAAGTGGTATGACCGAATTTGAAGATAATCAGATATATTTTGGCATGCAACGCATCAAATGTCTACAAAATGTTCGAGGACCTAAGACATTTACAAAGATATGCACTTTCAATTATTGATTCGACCGTTAGACTTATTTAAATTGCTAAGAAAAGTGTAATGACCACGTTTGAAAATAATCGGGTATATTTTGGCATGCAATCCACCGAATGTCTACAAAAAGACCGAAAACCGAAGGCATTTACAAGGATAAGAACTTTCAATTAATGATTTGACCGTTAGATTTATATAAATTGTTATGAAAAGTGTTACGACCGAGTTTGAATATAATCGGATATATTTTGGCATGCAATCCACCAAATGTCTAAAAAAGACCGAAAACCGAAGGCATTTACAAAGATAGGAACTTTCAATTAATCATCCAACCATTAGATTTGTTTAAATTGTTAGGAAAAGTGTTATGACCATGTTTTAATATAATCGCATATATTTTGACATGCAATCAACAATTGTCTACAAAAAGACCGAAAACCCGAGGCATTTACAAAGATAGAAACATTCAATTAATGATCCGAGCGTTAGATTTGTTTAACTTACTACAAAAAGTCTTAGCAACCAGTTTGAATTTAATCGGATATATTTCGTCTTGCAATCCAACAAATGTCTACAAAAATACTGAAAACCTAAGGTATTTACAAGCATAGGCACTTTCAATTAATGATCCGGCCGTTGGATTTATTTAAATTGCTATGAAAAGTGTCCTGAGCAAGTTTGAATATGATCAGAGATATTTTGGTAAGCAATCGACCAAATGTCTACTAAAAGACCGAAAACATATGGCATTTACAACGATAGGCACTTTCAATTATTGATCGGATCGTTAGATTTATTTAAATTACTTGGAAAAGTGTTATGACCCAATTTGAAGATAATCAGATATATTTTGACATGTATTCCAACAAATATCAACAAAAATACCAAAAACCTAATGCATTTAAAATGATCGGCACTTTCAATTAATGATCTGACCGTTAGATTTGTTTAAATTTCTAAGAAAAGTGTAATGACCAAAGTTGAAGATAATCAGATATATTTTGGCATGCAATCCAACAAATATCAACAAAAATAACTAAAACCTGAGGCATTTACAAAGATTGGCACTTTCAATTAATGATCCGACCGTTACATTTGTTTAAATTGCTAATAAAAGTGTTATGACCAAATTTGAAGATAATCGAAAATATTTTGGTATGCAATCCAACAAATATCAACAAAAATACCGAAAAACTATTGCATTTACATATACATGCACTTTCAATTAGTGATTCGACCGTTAGATTTGTTTAAATTCCTAATAAAAGTGTTCTAACCAAATTTGAAGATAATCGGATATATTTTGGCATGCAATCCAACAAATATTAACAAAAATACAGAAAACCTAAGGCATTTACAAAGATAGGATCTTTCAATTAATGATCCGACCGTTATATTGGTTTATTTTTCTAACAAAAGTGTTATAACCAAATTTGACGATAATCGGATATATATTTTGGCATGAAATGCAACAAATGTCTACAAAATGACCGAAAACCTAAGGGATTTACCAAGATAGGAACCTTGAATTATTGATCTGACCATTAGATTTGTTTAAATTGATAATAAATGTGTCGTGGCCATGTTTGAATATAATCGGACATAATTTGGCATGCAATCCACTAAATGTCTACAAAAAGATTGAAAACCTAAGGTATTTACAATGATAGGCACTTTCAATTAATGATCCAACCATTAGATTTATTTAAGTTGTTATGAAAAGTGTCATGACCAAGTTTGAATATGATCAGATATCTTTTGGAATGCAACCGACCAAATGTCTACAAAGACACCGAAAACACAAGGCATTTACAACGATATGCACTTTCAATTAATGATCCGACCGTTAGATTTGTTTAAATTGCGAGGAAAAGTGTTCTGACCAAATTTGAAGATAATCAGATATATTTTGGCTTGTATTCCAACAAATATAAACAAAAATACCGAAAACCTAAGGTACATACAAGGATCGGCACTTTCAATTAATGATCTGATCGTAAGATTTGTTTAAATTTCTACGAAAAATGTAATGACCAATTTTGAAGATAATCAGATATATTATGGCATGCAAACCAGCAATTATCAACAAAAATACCGAAAAGCTAAGGCATTTACAAAGTTAGGCACTTTCAGTTGATGATCCGTACGTTATATTAGGTTACATTTCTAAGAAATGTGTTATGACCAAATTTGAAGATAAACGGATATATTTTGGCATGCAATCCAACAAATATCAACAAAAATACCGAAAAATCTAAGGCATTTACAAAGATAGGAATATTCTATTAAGGATCCGACCAACATATTTGTTTAAATTGCTAGAAAAAGTAGTATGACCGAATTTAAAGATAATCGGATATATTTTGGCTTGCAACGCATCAAATGTCTACAAAATGACCGAAGACCTAAGACATTTACAAAGATAGGTACATTCAATTAATGATTCGACCATTAGACTTATTTAAATTTCTAAGAAAAGTGTAATGACCAAGTTTGAATATAATCGGGTATATTTTGCCATGCAATCCACCGAATGTCTACAAAAAGACCGAAAACCTAAGGCAATTACAAGGATAAGCACTTTCAATTAATGATCTGACCGTTAGATTTATTTAAATTGCTATGAAGAGTGTTACGACCGAGTTTGAATATAATCGGATATATTTTGGCATGCAATCCACCAAATGCCTACAAAAAGACCGAAAACCTAAGGCATTTACAAAGATAGGAATTTTCATTTAATCATCCGACCATTAGATTATTTTAAATTGCTAGGAAAAGCGTTATGACCATGTTTTAAAATAATCGGATATATTTTGGCATGCAATCCAACAATTGTCTATAAAAAGACTGAAAACCAGAGGTATTTACAAAGATAGAAACATTCAATTAATGATCCGACCGTTAGATTTGTTTAATTTACTACAAAAAGTCTAAGGAACCAGCTTTGACGTTAATCGTTAATATTTCGGCTTGCAATCCAACAAATGTCTACAAAAATACTGAAAACCTAAGGCATTTACAAGGATAGGCACTTTCAATTATTGATCCGGCCGTTAGATTTATTTAAATTGCTATGAAAAGTGTCATGAGCAAATTTGAATATGATCAGATATATTTTGGTAAGCAATCGATCAAATGTCGACTAAAAGACCGAAAACATAAGGCATTTACAACTATAGGCACTTTAAATTATTGATCGGACCGTTAGATTTATTTAAATTTCTAGGGAAAGTGTTATGACCAAATTTGAAGATAATCAGATATATTTTGACATGTATTCCCACAAATATCAACAAAAATACTAAAAACCTAAGGCAGTTACAATGATCGGCACTTTCAATTAACGATCTGACCGTTAGATTTGTTTAAATTTCTAAGAAAAGTGTAATGACCAAAGTTGAAGATAATCAGATATATTTTGGCATGCAATCAAACAAATATCAACAAAAATAACGAAAACCTAAGGCATTTACAAAGATAGGCACTCTCAATTAATGATCCGACCGTTACATTTGTTTAAATTTCTAATAAATGTGTTATGACCAAATTTGAAGATAATCGAATATATTTTGGCATGCAATCCAACAAATATTAACAAAAATACCGAAAACCTAATGCATTTAAAAATACAAGCACTTTCAATTAGTGATTCGGCCGTTAGACTTGTTTAAAATCCTAATAAAAGTGTTATAACCAAATTTGAAGATAATCAGATATATTTTGGCATGCAATCCATCAAATATTAACAAAAATACAGAAAACCTAAGGCATTTACAAAGATATGATATTTCAATTAATGATCCGACCGTTATATTTGTTTATATTTCTAAAAAAAGTGTTATAACCAAATTTGAAGATAATCGGATATATTTTGGCATCAATGCAACAAATGTCTACAAAATGACCGAAAACCTAGGGCATTTACAAATATAGGAACTTTGAATTAATGATCTGTCCATTAGATTTATTTAAATTGATAATAAATGTGTCGTGGCCTTGTTTGAATATAATCAGACATAATTTGGCATGCAATCCACTAAATGACTACAAAAAGAATGAAAATCTAAAGTATTTACAAGCATAGGCACTTTCAATTAATGATCCAACCGTTAGATTTATTTAAGTTGTTATGAAAAGTGTCATGACCAAGTTTGAATATGATAAGATATCCTTTGGTATGCATTCGACCAAATGTCTACAAAGAGACCGAAAACACAAGGCATTTACAACGATAGGCACTTTCAATAAATGATCCGACTGTTAGATTTGTTTAAATTGCGAGGAAAACTGTTATGACCAAATTTGAAGATAATCATATATATTTTGGCATGTATTCCAACAAATATCAACAAAAATACCGAAAACCTAAGGTACATACAAGGATCGGCACTTTCAATTAATGATCTGATCGTTAGATTTGTTTAAATTTCTACGAAAAGTGTAACGACCAATTTTGAAGATAATCAGATATATTTTGACATGCAATCCAACAAATATCAACAAAAATACCGAAAACCTAAGGCATTTGCAAAGATAGGTACTTTCAGTTAATGATCTGTACGTTATATTAGGTTTAATTTCTAGGAAATGTGTTATGACCAAATTTGAAGATAAACGGATATATTTTGGCATGCAAACCAACAAATATACCAAAAAACCGAAGGCATTTACAAAGATAGGAACAGTCAATTATTGAACCGACCAACATATTTGTTTAAATTGCTAGAAAAAATGGTATGACCGAATTTGAAGATAATCGGATATATTTTGGCATACAACGCATCAAATGTCTACAAAATGACCGAAAACCTAAGGCATTTACAAAGATAGGCACTTTCAATTAATGATTCGACCGTTAGACTTATTTATTTTGCTAAGAAAAGTGTTACGACCAAGTTTGAATATAATCGGGTATATTTTGGTATGCAATTCACCGAATGTCTACAAAAAGACCGAAACCCTAAGGCATTTACAAGGATAAGCACTTTCAATTAATGATCTGACCGTTAGATTTATTTAAATTGCTATGAAGAGTGTTACGACCGAGTTTGAATATAATCGGATATATTTTGGCATGCAATCCACCAAATGTCTACAAAAAGACCGAAAACCTAAGGCATTTACAAAGATAGGAACTTTCAATTAATGATCCGACCATTAGATTTGTTTAAATTGCTAGGAAAAGTGTTATGACCATGTTTTAATATAATCGGATATATTTTGGCATGCAATCCAACAATTGTCTTCAAAAAGACAGAAAACCTGAGGCATTTACAAAGATAGGAACATTCAATTAATGATCCGACCGTTAGATTTGTTTAATTTACTACAAAAAGTCTTAGCAACCAGTTTGAATTTAATCAGATATATTTCGGCTTGCAATCCAACAAATGTCTACAAAAATACAGAAAACCTAAGGCATTTACAAGGATAGGCACTTTCAATTAATGATTCGGCCGTTAGATTTATTTAAATTGCTCTGAAAAGTGTCATGGACAAGTTTGAATATGATCGGATGTATTTTGGTATGCAATCGAACAAATGTCTACTAAAAGACAGAAAACATAAGGCATTTACAACGATAGGCACTTTCAATTATTGATCTGACCGTTAGATTTGTTTAAATTTATACGAAAAGTGTAATGACCAAAGTTGAAGATAATCAGATATATTTTGGCATGCAATCCAACAAATATAAACAAAAATAATGAAACCCTGAGGCCTTTACAAAGATAGGCACTTTCCATTAATGATCTGACCATTCCACTTGTTTAAATTGCTAGAAAAAGTGCTATGACAAAATTTGAAGATAATCGGATATATTTTGGCATCCAATCCACCGAATGTCTACAAAAAGACCGAAAACCTAAGACATTTACAAATATAAGCACTTTCAATCAATGATCCGGCCGTTAGATTTATTTTAATTGCTATGAAATATGTTACGAACAAGTTAGAATATAATCGGATATATTTTGGCATGCAATCCACCAAATGTCTACAAAAGAACTGAAAACCTAAGGCATTTACAAAGATAGGAACTTTCAGTTAATGATCTGTACGTTATATTAGGTTTAATTTCTTGGAAATGTGTTATGACCAAATTTGAAGATAAACGGATATATTTTGGCATGCAATCCAAAAAATATCAACACAAAAATACCGAAAACCTAAGGCATTTACAAAGAGAGGAACATTCAATTATTGATCCGACCAACATATTTGTTTAAATTACTAAAAAAAGTGGTATGACCGAATTTGAAGATAATCAGATATATTTTGGCATGCAACGCATCAAATGTCTACAAAATGTTCGAGGACCTAAGACATTTACAAAGATATGCACTTTCAATTATTGATTCGACCGTTAGACTTATTTAAATTGCTAAGAAAAGTGTAATGACCACGTTTGAAAATAATCGGGTATATTTTGGCATGCAATCCACCGAATGTCTACAAAAAGACCGAAAACCGAAGGCATTTACAAGGATAAGAACTTTCAATTAATGATTTGACCGTTAGATTTATATAAATTGTTATGAAAAGTGTTACGACCGAGTTTGAATATAATCGGATATATTTTGGCATGCAATCCACCAAATGTCTAAAAAAAGACCGAAAACCGAAGGCATTTACAAAGATAGGAACTTTCAATTAATCATCCAGCCATTAGATTTGTTTAAATTGTTAGGAAAAGTGTTATGACCATGTTTTAATATAATCGCATATATTTTGACATGCAATCAACAATTGTCTACAAAAAGACTGAAAACCTGAGGCATTTACAAAGATAGAAACATTCAATTAATGATCCGAGCGTTAGATTTGTTTAACTTACTACAAAAAGTCTTAGCAACCAGTTTGAATTTAATCGGATATATTTCGTCTTGCAATCCAACAAATGTCTACAAAAATACTGAAAACCTAAGGTATTTACAAGCATAGGCACTTTCAATTAATGATCCGACTGTTGGATTTATTTAAATTGCTATGAAAAGTGTCCTGAGCAAGTTTGAATATGATCAGAGATATTTTGGTAAGCAATCGACCAAATGTCTACTAAAAGACCGAAAACATATGGCATTTACAACGATAGGCACTTTCAATTATTGATCGGATCGTTAGATTTATTTAAATTACTTGGAAAAGTGTTATGACCCAATTTGAAGATAATCGGATATATTTTGACATGTATTCCAACAAATATCAACAAAAATACCAAAAACCTAATGCATTTAAAATGATCGGCACTTTCAATTAATGATCTCGACCGTTAGATTTGTTTAAATTTCTAAGAAAAGTGTAATGACCAAAGTTGAAGATAATCAGATATATTTTGGCATGCAATCCAACAAATATCAACAAAAATAACTAAAACCTGAGGCATTTACAAAGATTGGCACTTTCAATTAATGATCCGACCGTTACATTTGTTTAAATTGCTAATAAAAGTGTTATGACCAAATTTGAAGATAATCGAAAATATTTTGGTATGCAATCCAACAAATATCAACAAAAATACCGAAAAACTATTGCATTTACATATACATGCACTTTCAATTAGTGATTCGACCGTTAGATTTGTTTAAATTCCTAATAAAAGTGTTCTAACCAAATTTGAAGATAATCGGATATATTTTGGCATGCAATCCAACAAATATTAACAAAAATACAGAAAACCTAAGGCATTTACAAAGATAGGATCTTTCAATTAATGATCCGACCGTTATATTGGTTTATTTTTCTAACAAAAGTGTTATAACCAAATTTGACGATAATCGGATATATATTTTGGCATGAAATGCAACAAATGTCTACAAAATGACCGAAAACCTAAGGGATTTACCAAGATAGGAACCTTGAATTATTGATCTGACCATTAGATTTGTTTAAATTGATAATAAATGTGTCGTGGCCATGTTTGAATATAATCGGACATAATTTGGCATGCAATCCACTAAATGTCTACAAAAAGATTGAAAACCTAAGGTATTTACAATGATAGGCACTTTCAATTAATGATCCAACCATTAGATTTATTTAAGTTGTTATGAAAAGTGTCATGACCAAGTTTGAATATGATCAGATATCTTTTGGAATGCAACCGACCAAATGTCTACAAAGACACCGAAAACACAAGGCATTTACAACGATATGCACTTTCAATTAATGATCCGACTCGTTAGATTTGTTTAAATTGCGAGGAAAAGTGTTCTGACCAAATTTGAAGATAATCAGATATATTTTGGCTTGTATTCCAACAAATATAAACAAAAATACCGAAAACCTAAGGTACATACAAGGATCGGCACTTTCAATTAATGATCTGATCGTAAGATTTGTTTAAATTTCTACGAAAAATGTAATGACCAATTTTGAAGATAATCAGATATATTATGGCATGCAAACCAGCAATTATCAACAAAAATACCGAAAAGCTAAGGCATTTACAAAGTTAGGCACTTTCAGTTGATGATCCGTACGTTATATTAGGTTACATTTCTAAGAAATGTGTTATGACCAAATTTGAAGATAAACGGATATATTTTGGCATGCAATCCAACAAATATCAACAAAAATACCGAAAAATCTAAGGCATTTACAAAGATAGGAATATTCTATTAAGGATCCGACCAACATATTTGTTTAAATTGCTAGAAAAAGTAGTATGACCGAATTTAAAGATAATCGGATATATTTTGGCTTGCAACGCATCAAATGTCTACAAAATGACCGAAGACCTAAGACATTTACAAAGATAGGTACATTCAATTAATGATTCGACCATTAGACTTATTTAAATTTCTAAGAAAAGTGTAATGACCAAGTTTGAATATAATCGGG
Organism: Voacanga thouarsii; assembly: GCA_026120185.1. Lineage (NCBI taxonomy): Eukaryota > Viridiplantae > Streptophyta > Magnoliopsida > Gentianales > Apocynaceae > Voacanga > Voacanga thouarsii. The sequence continues at coordinate 16,754 of JANUWF010000087.1, forward strand.
TATATTTTGCCATGCAATCCACCGAATGTCTACAAAAAGACCGAAAACCTAAGGCAATTACAAGGATAAGCACTTTCAATTAATGATCTGACCGTTAGATTTATTTAAATTGCTATGAAGAGTGTTACGACCGAGTTTGAATATAATCGGATATATTTTGGCATGCAATCCACCAAATGCCTACAAAAAGACCGAAAACCTAAGGCATTTACAAAGATAGGAATTTTCATTTAATCATCCGACCATTAGATTATTTTAAATTGCTAGGAAAAGCGTTATGACCATGTTTTAAAATAATCGGATATATTTTGGCATGCAATCCAACAATTGTCTATAAAAAGACTGAAAACCAGAGGTATTTACAAAGATAGAAACATTCAATTAATGATCCGACCGTTAGATTTGTTTAATTTACTACAAAAAGTCTAAGGAACCAGTTTGACGTTAATCGTTAATATTTCGGCTTGCAATCCAACAAATGTCTACAAAAATACTGAAAACCTAAGGCATTTACAAGGATAGGCACTTTCAATTATTGATCCGGCCGTTAGATTTATTTAAATTGCTATGAAAAGTGTCATGAGCAAATTTGAATATGATCAGATATATTTTGGTAAGCAATCGATCAAATGTCGACTAAAAGACCGAAAACATAAGGCATTTACAACTATAGGCACTTTAAATTATTGATCGGACCGTTAGATTTATTTAAATTTCTAGGGAAAGTGTTATGACCAAATTTGAAGATAATCAGATATATTTTGACATGTATTCCCACAAATATCAACAAAAATACTAAAAACCTAAGGCAGTTACAATGATCGGCACTTTCAATTAACGATCTGACCGTTAGATTTGTTTAAATTTCTAAGAAAAGTGTAATGACCAAAGTTGAAGATAATCAGATATATTTTGGCATGCAATCAAACAAATATCAACAAAAATAACGAAAACCTAAGGCATTTACAAAGATAGGCACTCTCAATTAATGATCCGACCGTTACATTTGTTTAAATTTCTAATAAATGTGTTATGACCAAATTTGAAGATAATCGAATATATTTTGGCATGCAATCCAACAAATATTAACAAAAATACCGAAAACCTAATGCATTTAAAAATACAAGCACTTTCAATTAGTGATTCGGCCGTTAGACTTGTTTAAAATCCTAATAAAAGTGTTATAACCAAATTTGAAGATAATCAGATATATTTTGGCATGCAATCCATCAAATATTAACAAAAATACAGAAAACCTAAGGCATTTACAAAGATATGATATTTCAATTAATGATCCGAACCGTTATATTTGTTTATATTTCTAAAAAAAGTGTTATAACCAAATTTGAAGATAATCGGATATATTTTGGCATCAATGCAACAAATGTCTACAAAATGACCGAAAACCTAGGGCATTTACAAATATAGGAACTTTGAATTAATGATCTCATCCATTAGATTTATTTAAATTGATAATAAATGTGTCGTGGCCTTGTTTGAATATAATCAGACATAATTTGGCATGCAATCCACTAAATGACTACAAAAAGAATGAAAATCTAAAGTATTTACAAGCATAGGCACTTTCAATTAATGATCCAACCGTTAGATTTATTTAAGTTGTTATGAAAAGTGTCATGACCAAGTTTGAATATGATAAGATATCCTTTGGTATGCATTCGACCAAATGTCTACAAAGAGACCGAAAACACAAGGCATTTACAACGATAGGCACTTTCAATAAATGATCCGACTGTTAGATTTGTTTAAATTGCGAGGAAAACTGTTATGACCAAATTTGAAGATAATCATATATATTTTGGCATGTATTCCAACAAATATCAACAAAAATACCGAAAACCTAAGGTACATACAAGGATCGGCACTTTCAATTAATGATCTGATCGTTAGATTTGTTTAAATTTCTACTGAAAAGTGTAACGACCAATTTTGAAGATAATCAGATATATTTTGACATGCAATCCAACAAATATCAACAAAAATACCGAAAACCTAAGGCATTTGCAAAGATAGGTACTTTCAGTTAATGATCCAGTACGTTATATTAGGTTTAATTTCTAGGAAATGTGTTATGACCAAATTTGAAGATAAACGGATATATTTTGGCATGCAAACCAACAAATATACCAAAAAACCGAAGGCATTTACAAAGATAGGAACAGTCAATTATTGAACCGACCAACATATTTGTTTAAATTGCTAGAAAAAATGGTATGACCGAATTTGAAGATAATCGGATATATTTTGGCATACAACGCATCAAATGTCTACAAAATGACCGAAAACCTAAGGCATTTACAAAGATAGGCACTTTCAATTAATGATTCGACCGTTAGACTTATTTATTTTGCTAAGAAAAGTGTTACGACCAAGTTTGAATATAATCGGGTATATTTTGGTATGCAATTCACCGAATGTCTACAAAAAGACCGAAACCCTAAGGCATTTACAAGGATAAGCACTTTCAATTAATGATCTGACCGTTAGATTTATTTAAATTGCTATGAAGAGTGTTACGACCGAGTTTGAATATAATCGGATATATTTTGGCATGCAATCCACCAAATGTCTACAAAAAGACCGAAAACCTAAGGCATTTACAAAGATAGGAACTTTCAATTAATGATCCGACCATTAGATTTGTTTAAATTGCTAGGAAAAGTGTTATGACCATGTTTTAATATAATCGGATATATTTTGGCATGCAATCCAACAATTGTCTTCAAAAAGACAGAAAACCTGAGGCATTTACAAAGATAGGAACATTCAATTAATGATCCGACCGTTAGATTTGTTTAATTTACTACAAAAAGTCTTAGCAACCAGTTTGAATTTAATCAGATATATTTCGGCTTGCAATCCAACAAATGTCTACAAAAATACAGAAAACCTAAGGCATTTACAAGGATAGGCACTTTCAATTAATGATTCGGCCGTTAGATTTATTTAAATTGCTCTGAAAAGTGTCATGGACAAGTTTGAATATGATCAGATGTATTTTGGTATGCAATCGAACAAATGTCTACTAAAAGACAGAAAACATAAGGCATTTACAACGATAGGCACTTTCAATTATTGATCTGACCGTTAGATTTGTTTAAATTTATACGAAAAGTGTAATGACCAAAGTTGAAGATAATCAGATATATTTTGGCATGCAATCCAACAAATATAAACAAAAATAATGAAACCCTGAGGCCTTTACAAAGATAGGCACTTTCCATTAATGATCTGACCATTCCACTTGTTTAAATTGCTAGAAAAAGTGCTATGACAAAATTTGAAGATAATCGGATATATTTTGGCATCCAATCCACCGAATGTCTACAAAAAGACCGAAAACCTAAGACATTTACAAATATAAGCACTTTCAATCAATGATCCGGCCGTTAGATTTATTTTAATTGCTATGAAATATGTTACGAACAAGTTAGAATATAATCGGATATATTTTGGCATGCAATCCACCAAATGTCTACAAAAGAACTGAAAACCTAAGGCATTTACAAAGATAGGAACTTTCAGTTAATGATCTGTACGTTATATTAGGTTTAATTTCTTGGAAATGTGTTATGACCAAATTTGAAGATAAACGGATATATTTTGGCATGCAATCCAAAAAATATCAACACAAAAATACCGAAAACCTAAGGCATTTACAAAGAGAGGAACATTCAATTATTGATCCGACCAACATATTTGTTTAAATTACTAAAAAAAGTGGTATGACCGAATTTGAAGATAATCAGATATATTTTGGCATGCAACGCATCAAATGTCTACAAAATGTTCGAGGACCTAAGACATTTACAAAGATATGCACTTTCAATTATTGATTCGACCGTTAGACTTATTTAAATTGCTAAGAAAAGTGTAATGACCACGTTTGAAAATAATCGGGTATATTTTGGCATGCAATCCACCGAATGTCTACAAAAAGACCGAAAACCGAAGGCATTTACAAGGATAAGAACTTTCAATTAATGATTTGACCGTTAGATTTATATAAATTGTTATGAAAAGTGTTACGACCGAGTTTGAATATAATCGGATATATTTTGGCATGCAATCCACCAAATGTCTAAAAAAGACCGAAAACCGAAGGCATTTACAAAGATAGGAACTTTCAATTAATCATCCAGCCATTAGATTTGTTTAAATTGTTAGGAAAAGTGTTATGACCATGTTTTAATATAATCGCATATATTTTGACATGCAATCAACAATTGTCTACAAAAAGACTGAAAACCTGAGGCATTTACAAAGATAGAAACATTCAATTAATGATCCGAGCGTTAGATTTGTTTAACTTACTACAAAAAGTCTTAGCAACCAGTTTGAATTTAATCGGATATATTTCGTCTTGCAATCCAACAAATGTCTACAAAAATACTGAAAACCTAAGGTATTTACAAGCATAGGCACTTTCAATTAATGATCCGGCCGTTGGATTTATTTAAATTGCTATGAAAAGTGTCCTGAGCAAGTTTGAATATGATCAGAGATATTTTGGTAAGCAATCGACCAAATGTCTACTAAAAGACCGAAAACATATGGCATTTACAACGATAGGCACTTTCAATTATTGATCGGATCGTTAGATTTATTTAAATTACTTGGAAAAGTGTTATGACCCAATTTGAAGATAATCGGATATATTTTGACATGTATTCCAACAAATATCAACAAAAATACCAAAAACCTAATGCATTTAAAATGATCGGCACTTTCAATTAATGATCTCGACCGTTAGATTTGTTTAAATTTCTAAGAAAAGTGTAATGACCAAAGTTGAAGATAATCAGATATATTTTGGCATGCAATCCAACAAATATCAACAAAAATAACTAAAACCTGAGGCATTTACAAAGATTGGCACTTTCAATTAATGATCCGACCGTTACATTTGTTTAAATTGCTAATAAAAGTGTTATGACCAAATTTGAAGATAATCGAAAATATTTTGGTATGCAATCCAACAAATATCAACAAAAATACCGAAAAACTATTGCATTTACATATACATGCACTTTCAATTAGTGATTCGACCGTTAGATTTGTTTAAATTCCTAATAAAAGTGTTCTAACCAAATTTGAAGATAATCGGATATATTTTGGCATGCAATCCAACAAATATTAACAAAAATACAGAAAACCTAAGGCATTTACAAAGATAGGATCTTTCAATTAATGATCCGACCGTTATATTGGTTTATTTTTCTAACAAAAGTGTTATAACCAAATTTGACGATAATCGGATATATATTTTGGCATGAAATGCAACAAATGTCTACAAAATGACCGAAAACCTAAGGGATTTACCAAGATAGGAACCTTGAATTATTGATCTGACCATTAGATTTGTTTAAATTGATAATAAATGTGTCGTGGCCATGTTTGAATATAATCGGACATAATTTGGCATGCAATCCACTAAATGTCTACAAAAAGATTGAAAACCTAAGGTATTTACAATGATAGGCACTTTCAATTAATGATCCAACCATTAGATTTATTTAAGTTGTTATGAAAAGTGTCATGACCAAGTTTGAATATGATCAGATATCTTTTGGAATGCAACCGACCAAATGTCTACAAAGACACCGAAAACACAAGGCATTTACAACGATATGCACTTTCAATTAATGATCCGAACCGTTAGATTTGTTTAAATTGCGAGGAAAAGTGTTACGACCAAATTTGAAGATAATCGGATATATTTTGGCTTGTATTCCAACAAATATAAACAAAAATACCGAAAACCTAAGGTACATACAAGGATCGGCACTTTCAATTAATGATCTGATCGTAAGATTTGTTTAAATTTCTACGAAAAATGTAATGACCAATTTTGAAGATAATCAGATATATTATGGCATGCAAACCAGCAATTATCAACAAAAATACCGAAAAGCTAAGGCATTTACAAAGTTAGGCACTTTCGAGTTGATGATCCGTACGTTATATTAGGTTACATTTCTAAGAAATGTGTTATGACCAAATTTGAAGATAAACGGATATATTTTGGCATGCAATCCAACAAATATCAACAAAAATACCGAAAAATCTAAGGCATTTACAAAGATAGGAATATTCTATTAAGGATCCGACCAACATATTTGTTTAAATTGCTAGAAAAAGTAGTATGACCGAATTTAAAGATAATCGGATATATTTTGGCTTGCAACGCATCAAATGTCTACAAAATGACCGAAGACCTAAGACATTTACAAAGATAGGTACATTCAATTAATGATTCGACCATTAGACTTATTTAAATTTCTAAGAAAAGTGTAATGACCAAGTTTGAATATAATCGGGTATATTTTGCCATGCAATCCACCGAATGTCTACAAAAAGACCGAAAACCTAAGGCAATTACAAGGATAAGCACTTTCAATTAATGATCTGACCGTTAGATTTATTTAAATTGCTATGAAGAGTGTTACGACCGAGTTTGAATATAATCGGATATATTTTGGCATGCAATCCACCAAATGCCTACAAAAAGACCGAAAACCTAAGGCATTTACAAAGATAGGAATTTTCATTTAATCATCCGACCATTAGATTATTTTAAATTGCTAGGAAAAGCGTTATGACCATGTTTTAAAATAATCGGATATATTTTGGCATGCAATCCAACAATTGTCTATAAAAAGACTGAAAACCAGAGGTATTTACAAAGATAGAAACATTCAATTAATGATCCGACCGTTAGATTTGTTTAATTTACTACAAAAAGTCTAAGGAACCAGTTTGACGTTAATCGTTAATATTTCGGCTTGCAATCCAACAAATGTCTACAAAAATACTGAAAACCTAAGGCATTTACAAGGATAGGCACTTTCAATTATTGATCCGACCGTTAGATTTATTTAAATTGCTATGAAAAGTGTCATGAGCAAATTTGAATATGATCAGATATATTTTGGTAAGCAATCGATCAAATGTCGACTAAAAGACCGAAAACATAAGGCATTTACAACTATAGGCACTTTAAATTATTGATCGGACCGTTAGATTTATTTAAATTTCTAGGGAAAGTGTTATGACCAAATTTGAAGATAATCAGATATATTTTGACATGTATTCCCACAAATATCAACAAAAATACTAAAAACCTAAGGCGATTACAATGATCGGCACTTTCAATTAACGATCCGACCGTTAGATTTGTTTAAATTTCTAAGAAAAGTGTAATGACCAAAGTTGAAGATAATCAGATATATTTTGGCATGCAATCAAACAAATATCAACAAAAATAACGAAAACCTAAGGCATTTACAAAGATAGGCACTCTCAATTAATGATCCGACCGTTACATTTGTTTAAATTTCTAATAAATGTGTTATGACCAAATTTGAAGATAATCGAATATATTTTGGCATGCAATCCAACAAATATTAACAAAAATACCGAAAACCTAATGCATTTAAAAATACAAGCACTTTCAATTAGTGATTCGGCCGTTAGACTTGTTTAAAATCCTAATAAAAGTGTTATAACCAAATTTGAAGATAATCAGATATATTTTGGCATGCAATCCATCAAATATTAACAAAAATACAGAAAACCTAAGGCATTTACAAAGATATGATATTTCAATTAATGATCCGAACCGTTATATTTGTTTATATTTCTAAAAAAAGTGTTATAACCAAATTTGAAGATAATCGGATATATTTTGGCATCAATGCAACAAATGTCTACAAAATGACCGAAAACCTAGGGCATTTACAAATATAGGAACTTTGAATTAATGATCTGTCCATTAGATTTATTTAAATTGATAATAAATGTGTCGTGGCCTTGTTTGAATATAATCAGACATAATTTGGCATGCAATCCACTAAATGACTACAAAAAGAATGAAAATCTAAAGTATTTACAAGCATAGGCACTTTCAATTAATGATCCAACCGTTAGATTTATTTAAGTTGTTATGAAAAGTGTCATGACCAAGTTTGAATATGATAAGATATCCTTTGGTATGCATTCGACCAAATGTCTACAAAGAGACCGAAAACACAAGGCATTTACAACGATAGGCACTTTCAATAAATGATCCGACTGTTAGATTTGTTTAAATTGCGAGGAAAACTGTTATGACCAAATTTGAAGATAATCATATATATTTTGGCATGTATTCCAACAAATATCAACAAAAATACCGAAAACCTAAGGTACATACAAGGATCGGCACTTTCAATTAATGATCTGATCGTTAGATTTGTTTAAATTTCTACGAAAAGTGTAACGACCAATTTTGAAGATAATCAGATATATTTTGACATGCAATCCAACAAATATCAACAAAAATACCGAAAACCTAAGGCATTTGCAAAGATAGGTACTTTCGGTTAATGATCCGTACGTTATATTAGGTTTAATTTCTAGGAAATGTGTTATGACCAAATTTGAAGATAAACGGATATATTTTGGCATGCAAACCAACAAATATACCAAAAAACCGAAGGCATTTACAAAGATAGGAACAGTCAATTATTGAACCGACCAACATATTTGTTTAAATTGCTAGAAAAAATGGTATGACCGAATTTGAAGATAATCGGATATATTTTGGCATACAACGCATCAAATGTCTACAAAATGACCGAAAACCTAAGGCATTTACAAAGATAGGCACTTTCAATTAATGATTCGACCGTTAGACTTATTTATTTTGCTAAGAAAAGTGTTACGACCAAGTTTGAATATAATCGGGTATATTTTGGTATGCAATTCACCGAATGTCTACAAAAAGACCGAAACCCTAAGGCATTTACAAGGATAAGCACTTTCAATTAATGATCTGACCGTTAGATTTATTTAAATTGCTATGAAGAGTGTTACGACCGAGTTTGAATATAATCGGATATATTTTGGCATGCAATCCACCAAATGTCTACAAAAAGACCGAAAACCTAAGGCATTTACAAAGATAGGAACTTTCAATTAATGATCCGACCATTAGATTTGTTTAAATTGCTAGGAAAAGTGTTATGACCATGTTTTAATATAATCGGATATATTTTGGCATGCAATCCAACAATTGTCTTCAAAAAGACAGAAAACCTGAGGCATTTACAAAGATAGGAACATTCAATTAATGATCCGACCGTTAGATTTGTTTAATTTACTACAAAAAGTCTTAGCAACCAGTTTGAATTTAATCAGATATATTTCGGCTTGCAATCCAACAAATGTCTACAAAAATACAGAAAACCTAAGGCATTTACAAGGATAGGCACTTTCAATTAATGATTCGGCCGTTAGATTTATTTAAATTGCTCTGAAAAGTGTCATGGACAAGTTTGAATATGATCAGATGTATTTTGGTATGCAATCGAACAAATGTCTACTAAAAGACAGAAAACATAAGGCATTTACAACGATAGGCACTTTCAATTATTGATCTGACCGTTAGATTTGTTTAAATTTATACGAAAAGTGTAATGACCAAAGTTGAAGATAATCAGATATATTTTGGCATGCAATCCAACAAATATAAACAAAAATAATGAAACCCTGAGGCCTTTACAAAGATAGGCACTTTCCATTAATGATCTGACCATTCCACTTGTTTAAATTGCTAGAAAAAGTGCTATGACAAAATTTGAAGATAATCGGATATATTTTGGCATCCAATCCACCGAATGTCTACAAAAAGACCGAAAACCTAAGACATTTACAAATATAAGCACTTTCAATCAATGATCCGGCCGTTAGATTTATTTTAATTGCTATGAAATATGTTACGAACAAGTTAGAATATAATCGGATATATTTTGGCATGCAATCCACCAAATGTCTACAAAAGAACTGAAAACCTAAGGCATTTACAAAGATAGGAACTTTCAATTAATGATCCGACTATTAGATTTGTTTAAACTGCTAGGAAAAGTGTTCTGACAAAGTTTTAAAATAATCAGATATATTTTGGCATGCAATCCAGCAATTGTCTACAAAAAGACTGAAAACCTGAGGCATTTAAAAAGATAGAAACTTTCAATTAATGATCCGACCGTTAGATTTGTTTAAATTGCCCTAAAAAGTGTTATGACCCAGTTTGAATATAATCAGATATATTTTGGCATGCAATCCAACAAATGTCTACAAAAAGACCGAAAACCTAAGGCATTTACAAATATAGGAACTTTCAAATGATGATTCGACCGTTAGACTTATATAAATTGCTAAGAAAAGTGTTATTACCAAGTTTGAAAAAAATCGGGTATATTTTGGCACGCAATCCACCGAATGTCTACAAAAAGACCGAAAACCTAAGACATTTACAATGATAAGCACTTTCAATTAATGATCTGACCGTTAGATTTATTTAAATTGCTATGAAACCTATTATGACCTAGTTTGTATATAATCGGATATATTTTGGCATGCAATCCACCAAATGTCTACAAAAAGACCGAAAACCTAAGGCATTTACAAAGATATAAACTTTCAATTAATGATCCGACCATTATATTTGTTTAAATTATTAGGAAAAGTGTTATGACCATGTTTTAATATAATCGGATATATTTTGGCATGCAATCCAACAATTGTCTACAAAAAGACTGAAAACCTGAGGCATTTACAAAGATAGGAACATTCAATTAATGATTCGGCCGTTAGATTTATTTAAATTGCTATGAAAAGTGTCATGAGCAAATTTGAATATGATCAAATATATTTTGGTAAGCAATCGACCAATTGTCTACTAAAAGACCGAAAATATAAGGCATTTACAACGATAGGCAATTTCAATTATTGATGGGACCGTTAGATTTATTTAAATTGTTAGGAAAAGTGTTATATCCCAATTTGAAGATAATCAGATATATTTTGGCATGCAATCCAACAAATGTCTACAAAATGATCGAAAACCTAAGGCATTTACAAAGAAAGGAACCTTGAATTAATGATCTGACCATTAGATTTGTTTAAATTGATAATAATGGTGTCGTGGCCATGTTTGAATATAATCGGACATAATTTGGCATGCATTCCACTAAATGTCAACAAAAAGAATGAAAACCTAAGGTATTTACAAGGATAGGCACTTTCAATTAATGATCCAGCCGTTAGATTTATTTAAGTTGTTATGAAAAGTGTCATGACACAGTTTGAATATGATCAGATATCTTTTGGTATGCAATCGACCAAATGTCTACAAAGAGACCGAAAACACAAGGCATTTACAATGATAGGCACTTTCAATTAATGATCCGACTAGTTAGATTTGTTTAAATTGCGAGGAAAAGTGTTATGACCAAATTTGAAGATAATCGAATATATTTTGGCATGCAATCCAACAAATGTCTACAAAAAGACCGAAAACCTAAGGCATTTACAAAGATAGGAACTTTCAATTAATGATACGACCATTAGATTTGTTTAAATTGCTAGGAAAAGTGTTATGACCATGTTTTAATATAATCGGATATATTTTGGCATGCAATCCAACAATTGTCTACAAAAAGACTGAAAACCTGAGGCATT